>JAVQJG010131273.1:0-34651 GCA_036024015.1 Craterocephalus amniculus | reverse complement strand
CCTGCGACAGACTGGCGACCTGTCCAGGGTGTACCCTGCCTCTCGCCCCTTGACAGCTGGGATAGGCTCCAGCACACCCACGACCCACTTGGATTAAGCGGTTCAGAAAATGGATGGATGGATGGATAGCTTCAAATGTTGAAGAATCTACCATACACAGAGTCTGCTAGTTTAATGTTCGTCAGTTCACTCAAGTTTAAAAAAAAAAGTTTTATTCAACCTATCATGACGTTTTAAAGGCCCAGCCTGCCAGTTATTATAACAGCTCTAGGAAAACTCTGACAGAACCCACATTTGGGCAACTTTTGGCACTGACAGCTGGTGCAGCCCTGGCAGGTGTAATATAGACCAGACGCACAAAGAGGATGAAGATTTTACCCATGGCTGATGGAAATGTGACTGAGTTTAGGCAGCTGAGTGGGTCAACATCAGCAGTCAAGGTCATATACAGGCAAAAAAAAAATACCAGAATTTAGGCTGAATATTATTTGCTATCTGTAGAAAATGCTATGCAAACCCTCAAAAGATTTACTGCAGTAATTGGGTAAACATGGGACGACTAATTACCCAACCTGAGTGAATGCTGTTGTTCACCTTCCACCTCCCTGCAGACAAATTAACTCAGATCCATTATTCCCTGCATACCATCTGACTCTTCTCCTTCCTCACCTCTACTTAACACAGCTTACTGAGCACAAACCAGAGCCAAAAATAACAACTGAATCCACTGCTGAGTCATGTCTAGCATTGTTATTAATTTGTATTATATATATTTCCAGGAGTTTTATCTTATATTTTGTGTTGCGGCACATTCCCCCAAAGACTCTCTGGGGTTCCACATTTGGCAAATTTATTTTTAAAGACTGGGCAGCCAGACTTTTCTATTTCCTTCTGTCATTTGTCGATGTCTGATAAAAGTTGAACTTATAAGAAAAGGGATGAAAGAGACTTGGTTGGTGTTCCCCGTCCACCACTCCGCCTTTGTGGCTTTTCAGTTTCACTTTCCAGTCTGAAAAGAAATTTCCCACTGAAAACGGAAGGATGATGTATGAGGCTTGAGAGAGTATTTAAGGAGGACCAATGCCCTCTACCCCCCATAGAGCTTCTGTCAACAAGCCTGCTATCTACTTTTGCTCCATTATCAGCTTTACCTCCAGCGACAGCAGAACGTTAACCATGTCCATCTTCGTCAAGGGGTTTCTGTTCCTGGTTGTGGTGGTTTGCATTTCTACAGCCCAAAGTAAGTTCTTTCCTTTTTTCATCAGAGAAAAAATGTGATATTTTTACAGAGATTTAATACTATTTTTTCAATCAGATGATGAGTTCTTTTTATTCTCCTTGTTTCACTTTTTTAGTCAATGAAGCTGGACAGCAGTGTCTGTGTCAGCGTGTCAGGAACATCATGGGCATGAAATCCGACATAAAAAACATCCAGATCTACCAGGCTACTGTTTTCTGTGACAGAGTTGAGATTGTGTAAGTTATGAAAAATGAAGCTTGGAAATCTGGTATTTACTGTAATTATACAACAGTATAAAGACTCTTGAAAATACTGTCAGCTGCTACTGTAAAAACTTTACAAATCAGTTGTGATTATCCCTTCCAGTAATTCTTTATGTAGATTATTCATAAATATATCTTCATATTTTCCTGTAAAGGTTTTGTACTGAACAAATCTCCATTATTCAATTCAACAGTATTACCAACAACAAAGGCCTTCGCTATTGCCTGAAACCCAATTCAAAGGCTGGGAAAATTATCTTGACCATCTTCTTGTAAGTATTAAAGGAATCTGAGGATCTCCCTCATTACAAAAACAAACAATTACCTTCTCTATTGCTTTGGTTGATCTCTCAATAAATATCAGAATAGCAGTCTAAATGATAAACATTTTTGGTGTCCTTTCTAGGAAGAATAAAAAGACTTCACTCACCTCTTCCACTTAAGGCAGAACATCAGCACACTACTGACTCTGCTCTTCACCAGCTTGTTAAAGAAAAACCTTGTCTGACCTCAACAAATGTAGATTGTTATTATTAACATGTATTTATTCTAATGGTCATTTACTACATACTATATATTTAATCTATAATAGTTTAACATTTTTTGTGTTTTGTAGGTTCATGTATTTGTATCTGTATATTTGATTGCTTGAGATTCATGGATGCATTTATGTTTTTAATATTTCCTTTGTATATTATTTTGTTTCATACTTTTTTACAATAAAAAGAGAGAAACGAATGGAGAGAGCTATGAGAAAAATAATTTTGTTTAAAGTCACATCCTGTTTGTGTCCTGTAACAACAGTGTTACAATGTGGATTAAGGCTGCTAATGCAAAACACGGAACACTTTTAAATAAGGATGCAAATCATACAGGCTACTGAACTTAACCCTTACTGAATGTATCATATTTTATACAAACAGTTTCTGAGACTTTTGAATCACTTTATGGTAAACAATATGTACACTATTTGATACTTGTGTTCTGACCTCTGGTGGAAGCAATAATAATACAATAATACACTAAAGTAATTTTGTCATAACATATTGTAATAAACAGAAAATGTACAACATTTACTTTTGTCAATATTTGTTCAACATTTTGTTAAAAGGCTAAATAAAATTTTTTGATAAAAAATTATACTCTTCTCCCTGTTTTCTTGGGTCAGGCTCAAAGGGTCACCATGAACTCATGACAATGATTTATGTGACTACATACATGAAGCTACCATAATTATCAGAATAGGAAATAACCATTAGAGACATTTTTTCTCCTTGTGATCAGAGGAAATACCACAGGCCTAGCAATAAAAGGTAAAATAATTTTGCCTCAATAGGATGCACATTTTCATCAGTTCAGACCCATTCTCGTAAACACAGCACCATGCTTGTTCTGGTGTCTGATTAGCAAATTTTAAAAAAGTCAAACAAAATATAAAGTACTTTTACACTATCAGTCATATTCACATACATTTACATAGCACTGTCTGGAATGCATTAGGTCATCATGAGTAATCATATAAGTCTACTGTAAGAACTATATCATCATCATAACATGTTACCCTATAAACATGTATTATTAACATAATCTATAGAAACACATTTATTTATTATCCAGTGGTCTCAATCATAGTGCCACTATTTAAGTATCAGGAGTTTTACTCATGTAAACATAGGCATAGTCTAAACATGACTGACAGCAACGCTGCAGCTGACTGATAATACAGGTCAATAAACAGTCAACACTCAATGTTTCCAAACACATCTGACAGGGGTGGCTCCGCTCTCTAGATTCTTATAGGCTGTTGTTCTTGTACACTGCCCTCCATATATTTGTCCTTAACACTGACCCATTTTCTTGACTTCTAATCACCTTAGTCACAATGGTAACGTTAATGCAGAGTATTTGAATTGAACTCCCAGAGCTCCTGTTGTTTTATTCCACACAGAAAACATAGAAAATGTTGAAAGTTAGATGGAAATATGAACTCAACTTGAATTTGACACCAGCTGCATGTTTCAAAAAGAGTTAGAATGGGCCCACACTACTTATCCTCCTTTTTACATACAGTCTGCCTCAAACATCTGAAACCAAATCTCAACTTTCCAACACTGTAAATGTCCCCATGATGCTCAAATGCTGAACTCTGATGGTTTTAAGCTAAAAGGTACTCTCCAAGCAAACCTTGAGAGAAAAAACAAATATTTTCAACGAGGCTGAAGTTGGCTTCTGATTCGCAGCTTCCGATTCGCCAAATGCGTAAAGGGCAATTCCACTGAACTATTAACATTTAACCCATTTTAAACATGGTCCTACTAATAAAATACAATACCTAACCTATCTAAACCTGGACTCAAATGTTATACACAGTCCATAGATTCATAAAAACCAAGTTTCTGATTTGTGAAACTTTTATTCTATTTGTGGAAATGCAAATTAGCCTCATTTATTCGCATTTTTTGGCTTCTGGACCACATTTGACCTGGTCCTGTTGGAAAACTACAGCACTTAGACTCTTCAAACCTGGACTCACATGTTCCACATAGTCCAGATTCATAAAAACTTTTGTCTCTGATTTGTGAAATCTTTATTCTATTTGTGAAAATGCAAATGCACCTAATTTTGGCATCAAAACCTCAGTGCATTGCTTTATTTAAATGGTAAAAAAAAAAAAAAAAAAAATCTCATCTTTTTTTTTCTCAATAAACTTGGAATGTTGATGGAATGTTTGGCACATGGTGTAGCCCTGGCATGTGGACCAAACATAAAGATGGTGCAGATTTTTTCCCATGGCTGATTTATGCCAGCGGCGTGAGTCTATATCAGCAGTCAAGGACAGGTCTAGGCCAAGAAAACACTAGAATTTAAGCTAAATATTATTTATTATTAAAGCTTCCCTGCAAAAATGTAGTACAGTGAACAGCTAAACATGGAATAATTGAAGAAAGGTACAAATACCCCACCTGAGTCAACGCTGCCGTTCACATTCAAGTCCTTCAGAAAAAACTCTAGTGAGTTATTAGTCATTTGCTGCACACCAGCCCTGATTCTTCTCCTTTTCTCCACCACTCCCAAGGCTTGCTCAGCACATACCCCAGCCCAAAATGACGTCTGCATCCTCTGCTGAGGCATGTATCTAGCCAAATATAGACACATTTTTAACATAGCAATTGACATTTCTCAACACTATATGTTGTATTTTACGTTGCACGACTTTTTCCAAAAATTCTCCGGGGTTTCAAATTTCACTTCAGACAGTCACTTCCGCTGACTGGGCGCCCGGAATGCTGCTGCGTTCACTGGTGCCGTGTGTCGATGTGTGTTTGCATGTCCAAAAGTCATGGAAGAACTAACCAGCCAACAAACATGCTGCAGTCCTTCGTCCAGAGCGTTTGCCAGATTGTCGGGCCAGTAACAAAGAAGTCCGTGCATCCGTGGAGTTGTTTTAACAGGAGCGAAAAGGAAATATTGACATTTGAGGTGAGTGTTTTTGTAAATAGCATGTATGATTAGCTGGTGTCCTTCATGCAAGTGACTGGACCAAACCCAGCCACCGCAAGCTGCGATTCATTTAAACAGATATTTATCAAATAAGTTGGAAATGTGGTGATAAAAACAAAGACTTGATTGGTAACGCCTGACGTGTCCCCGGGAAGCAGAATATTTTCGATGGTCACCATTACTTTCATGTTTATTCTATTATAAGCAGCAAACATACTTAGTATGCTAATCTTAAGCCCCCTTCGGCGTGACTTGGGTTTGCTTTTTGCAAGTCACTGCACCTGGTTTCCCTCGGCTGACGTGAACAACAATCAACTGTCAGGAAAACAGCGGAATACTAAACAGGAATTTACGACACACGAGAAAAATCTGGTTTCTGTAACAAATAGTCTGGATCATGAAACATTCTCCAGCTTTGTCTCAGTAAGAAAAATGAACTCAGATAAAGCTGATGTAGAAAAATTATTCAGTAAATAAGACAAGAAGATTTCCCTTTCTCGGTGTATTATTTAGTAGGGAACCAGCTAAAGCAGGATCCGTGCCAAATGAATACTGACAGTTTCATTTCCGTTTGGAAGAAAGAGAATTCAGTTTGGCTGTTTTTCTCTGCAATGGGCAGATGAGAAAATTGATATGTGAGATAACTCCTTAATGGCAGCCCTGTACAGTAACCAGACTCCAGTTCTATTTTGAAGCTAGCCAGGAACAGAACACAGTGCACCTTGACTGGACACACAAGTCTGATGACTTTATACTTTGATTTAACTTTAGATTTAGTTGTGCATTGTGTTTTTTAGTGTGGCTTTCCGTACTAAAATGTATGAATGTAGATCACAAGTTTGGTAAATATTATATCAAATTAGTGGAAAAGTGATTTGCCAAAAATCCCAAATTCTGCATATTAATCTGGTTTAATTCAGAAGCCTATGGTTGATATGAGACAATATCAAATCCTAATTTAACAGCAGTTTACATTCATATCACTCATCAAATCCAATAAGACATTTTGGATGTTATCACAAAGCAAATGGAAACAATTTTTAACAGTTTTTTTCTTAAATGCATCATCAAATCATATTTGTATCTATGTTTTATCAATAATATTGAATTGTTGATCATCAGCTGATGTAGTCTGGTGAGTTACTTCACCCCTTGTAAATGTGTTTTTGCTCTGCCCTTCAGCCTAATGACCCTTTAACACTGTATAACGTCATGTGATGCAGGTCAAAGTGAGTGTAAGGTGAACCTCCTGTATCCATTGGTCAGACGCTCAATCTTGGGTCAAAATGGCTTCCGGGAGTGGAGACATTCCAGGTAATGCTTTAATTTAAATTAGATATATAAAAAAAGATGAGAGTGTTCGTCTTATCAGGAATGGTTTCTAATGTAACCTCCCATCTTTCAGCCCTTGAGTCTGGCATGCCATCTGGCTTTTGCGCTGCTTTGTCGTCTCCAATTGGGATAACGCGACACAATATCAGCTACGATGAGCACATGGAGGCTCCAATGCATTCCCCTCCTCCTGACATGAATGTCAACATCTTATGGAAAGACCCAGTCATCCCAAAGAACAGGTTTCGAAACACTGCAGAGGTGCTTTCCTTTTTCCTTTAACTTTCTAACACATGTTGTGAACTGGTTACCTGACCAGGATGGTTTTTGTGAAAACTGGTTTTTGAGGAATGGGTGTATACTTTGATGCTATGGATTTGCTCACCTGGCTGTGGTGGAAGAACTTGGTAAGTTTATTCTAACTCTGTAAACTTGTGTGCCTAGGAATGTGAGAACGGTGGGAAGTTATTGTCTCTCGAGGTAACAGTGCCTCCGGCATTGTCTCCAGTTCCCGTGGTGAAAACCAGAGCCACATCTTTAATGAGCTCGCTTATGATAAGTAAGTCAACAAAATTATAAGACGTATTTTGAAAAGTATCATATTTCCTGTTATGCAATAGTAACGTACATGCCAAGAAAGTTCCGATGCTGTGTAAAATGTAAATAAACAATATGAATTCAACCCATATTTTATTAACAATAGAATATAAACAATATATCAGATGTTCAAACTGAGATATTCTTCCATTTCAATCAAAATAGTAACTTAATTTAAATTTGATGCCAGCAATCAAGCTCAAAAGTGTTGTTATTTACTATCGTATAGCACTCGCTCTTTTTTAACAACTGTCTGTAATAATCTTGGAAGCAAAGAGACCATTTGTCCCATTCTTTTCTTAAACATTCATTTTGGCCAGAGAAGACAGCAGCATTTTTTCGTTGCATACAGACATTTGTCCAAATTTTCTAAATCTGTTTACTATACACCGTAGATGCTCAGAATTGTCAGTTTTACATGGAAAAACAAATTCTCAAAACTGTTCAATAACCTTTATTCACGGTTTGTTGCAGACTGGTGAGACTGAGATTCTTCCTTTCTGATATGCTTGTTTTATACAAAGGCATGCTACTGGCCAGTTGCCAATAAAATTAATAAGTTGTCAAAAACTTCTCCAGTTTTCTAATTTTGCCAATTCCTTTTCAAGCCTTTTGTTGCTTTTGAGATGTATTGTTGCCATCCAAAATACTGTAAGCTAATAATTTCCCTGAAATGGATACATGTCTCAGTTTCAACATTCAATGTGTTTTTTGTGCTTTGTCAGGAATAAAATGTGTAAGAATATATGCAAATGATAGTATTCAGTTTTTTTACTTTTTGCATTTTATACAAATCCCACCTTTTTAAAAATTGTGTTAAAATGCTTACACATGCAAATGCTAACTGCCTATGGACAAGCCTCCTGACACCCTGTGGTGCCAAATTGAAGCTCAGCACACTCACACTTTGACTAATTGTGTTCATATTTTAACTGCATGCCCATCTACACATAGAACAAACCCAGGAGAACCTCCAGAGGTTTGAACACCAGGCAGGATTGACAGATGATGTTTATTCACCCCACAAGGGCCTCTCTGCTGAGGAGACCCACTCTCACCGACGTGTTGATGGCACTCTTCCAGTAAGTATGAACAGGAGGCACTAACAGCAGCAAAATCACATGT
Organism: Craterocephalus amniculus; assembly: GCA_036024015.1. Taxonomy (NCBI): domain Eukaryota; kingdom Metazoa; phylum Chordata; class Actinopteri; order Atheriniformes; family Atherinidae; genus Craterocephalus; species Craterocephalus amniculus. The sequence goes on along the minus strand of JAVQJG010131273.1, from coordinate 26,593 downwards.
GGCATGGCTTGGAAAAATATCTGACTTCTCTGCATCTCCTAACTTAAACCCATGTTATTGCAAAGTTAGGTCAAACATTTGGTCTAATCTTTATTGCCTCTACATGAAGGACCTTTATCAGGTATAAGCTTGCATAATGAACTCTGGTCAGGATTAAATCCCATAATAAAATGGAAGAGGGACAGAGAGTTTTGTCTACAAATTGTAATCTTTAATCTTAGACTGAGTTTATCTAACAGGCAGATAATGTTTCATTTGTAATTGTTAAGCTGTCACAATTTTTTAAACAAGAATTCAGTTAACATATCCTGAAGATGCATCTTAGATACAGAATATATTTTCAAGAAAATATCATTTGCACGGACAGAACATAAGATTTGGGTTTAAATGTTGTTTAGATGTACATTTGTCTGCAATATAATCAATACCCTTCCATTAAAATACAGGATTTTCATTTGTCACTTAAATAAGCTGAAACTGACAAATGTGAAAATTTATATGAAAATCCTGACAATGTTTTAGAATTGTGGTCAATATATATATTTTTTAAAGCGAAAAATATGATAAATGAATATATCTCACATCACTCGTAAGCTAATATTTTGTTGAGAAATCCTTTGATTCAGTCACTGCTATCTGGTGTTTTCTGTAGCTCTCAATCAGAATTCTGCACCTGTTGGCAAGTATTTTGGCCCAAAACTCATCAGCAAAATGCTCTCATTGGTCCCGGACCCCATTGTTTGTTTGTTTGATTTTTAATTATTTGTCCAATGCAGTTAAATAAAAAAAATGTATTTCACTAAATTCTAATTTAGCAAATTTATCTTTATTATTATTTTGTTCAGTTTCCAGTTATTTCAATTATCATGAAGAATTGTAACTTTTTTTAAGGGAAGGGTATGAAAAATTTTGCAAATAACTGTATATTTTTGTTTCACTTTTCATGTGAGAATTTGCTTACTCTCCAGAAAGCACAGACTACGACATTAAACATTCACAAAGCTGATCCGTGTATGAACAAAGGTTATGTTTGATTAACCCTGAAAATCTTCCCAGTTTTCTCACCCACTTTGTTCCTAACCTGTGCACACGTTTTGCCAGATATCAACTGACTTTTTCCAGTTCCACAATGAATTGCTGAACACAACTTCTGACTGTTATGCTAAAACAACGTTTGTTCTTTCGCTTTAAATGTGAAGAAATTGTTCTAAAAACACAAATTATCACCACTTGCCACGATAGCGGAAAGAAATTAAGGCGACATTTTGGTAAACAAATTGCGTAATGGGCTGTGTACTGTATTTCTAGCAGTACTGTTGCCCAGCAACGTTCTCACATGAACCTAGCCTCCTTCTATTCTTAACGGACAACCAGCGAGCTACTGATTAACTAGGGCCCGCTGCTGTGGACATCGCCGACGTCTTGTCTTTCAAAAGAAAATAATCGTCACTGAAATAGAAAATTATGGACAAAATGAAGGAATCTGTTGAACTGAGGCGCCAAAGAAGACTTATTATAAAAAGGTTTGTCTAGAACCAGCTGGTAACATCAGGGGCTTGTGACCGAAAGAAGGCCATTAGCATAGCAACACTGGAAGCTAGCCAACGATTGTTTTTTTTGATGACTCGAAAAGAACAAACAGACCTCTGATATATTTACAGTAACTATAACCGTGTACCAACGTTAAACAAGCTACGGTGACGTATACGAACGAGCTAGAAACAAATATTCACTTGCTGGTTAGCACGTAATATCAGCATAGGGGAATGGCTAATGGATTGTCGCGGTGTGTGGTTATGTAGCTACGGTTAGCATAGCAACGAGCCGTTCATATCCATCGTTTAATGGTTATAACATCGACTGTGGGTGGAAACTATAGAGAGCGAAATTGATTAGTGAATATAATATTACGTGGCATGACTGCCAGGGCCAGGGTTGATGGTTGTTTTGCTTGTTTCAGAGTTTCAGTTCTTATCTAACCCGAGACCCAGTTTGTGCGAGTTACTAACACGCGGTCAGTGGTAACGTTAAAAGAAAAGATGGGGTGACAGTTTATTCCACTCCCTTTTAACTCTAGGTAGGTGTATGTGTCTGCTGAATAATTTCTTTATGGAGTCCTATGGTGTGTTTATGTGTCTTATTATTCACACCTAAAATGACAGCGACCGTGGTAAAAACAATTGCATAACATAAGTACAGAGCGGTTTGCTTTCTTTGTACATGCCTTTTATGTTTCCAGTTCTGTCTGAATTATTAATTATTAAGAAAATGTATACCCCTGTCCAGACATTTCAGCTTCTACTCGTTTTTCCCCAAACTCAGCAATGAGTAGATGAATTCTAGCACAAGGCTTTTGACATGTTTATATTTTCGTCATTTGAACTTGTTGCCCATATGCCATGTATGCGGATTATTCACTTAATTTTGTGGCTAAAAACAGCCTCAAGCTTTCTTAGAAATAAGATTGACATCCTTTTGTTTGTACAAGTTCAAACCTGTTGCAAAGGGAGTGTCAGTGCACAGCTTTTTTTCAGGTTCCTTCAGACCTGCCCAGGTGTGTCTACTGTAGGTGCAGTCTGGCTCAGTGTCTTCAGATAGACTAAAACCCATGTTTTCCTGGCGCAACTCCTGTCTTACATCCACACTTAAATGAAACACAATTAAATTTAATCTGAGGATTTTGATTGGGATGACTTTGGTGTGATGTGAGCCTTCACTAAAGTATGGCTTTGAAACTAATGCATGCTTGATATATTGTCTTTTTGTGAGACAATATATCAGTGACCACTACTATTTCATTATTGGTTACTTGCTCAAATTAGGCCCTTCTCAGCAACACTTACTTAAAATGTCTGACCTGATCAAGGAATACTGGTAGTTATTTCTTAGTTCTTATAGATGAACAGATGTCTGCACTTTTCATGAAGATTATGTAATTCAGTCAGGCACAGTTCAGTTGTAAAAGCATCTTGGGACTCTAAATAGAATATGCACCAGAGCTCAGTTACAAGTCTGATTAAAAAATACCTTAATGTATATGTGAATCCTCCTTTCTGTTTTGTAATATAACAACTAAATACAGCAAACTTTTGCTTTTTTCAGCACATTTCTGACAAGGAAGGGGGTAAACATAATGCAGTCTCAAAGTTGTCCGATTGCACTTTAACTTCAACTGCCGCAGTGTTGTTGAGCCCTGCTTTAGAGTGCTCTGGCTGAGGTCCAGCAGGCTTGGCACAATGATGAAATCTGACAGGTTACTAACCCACATAATACAGCGGGGATAAAAGGCCATGCAGATCCTTTCTGTCATCTATTTTCACAATGGCTTCTGCAGTGAGCAAAAAGCAAGAGCTTTTACACAGTTTTGATATGAATTTGGAGGAATATCCTAGACATGGATGGGAATATACCTGCATTGAATGGAAACTAATCTTTGCATATGATATGCCAGAGCTCATTACTCAAATAATCCAAAACGTTGAGGCAAGTATGATTGAATATTATTATTACCAGGAGCTAGATATATTTGTAATATTCTCTGCTTAAAAAGCAGTAAAACAGGGACGATTTTGACGTGTATTTTACTGGTGTTGAGAGAAAGAAATGATAGTTTTCTCAGTGAATCGAATTAATATAGTGTAATGGTTTTGTATAATACCAAATATCATATTTTATGATAATGTAGTTCATTGTGAAATTGCTTATTCCGTGCCTCCGAGTTTTTCTTTTTGGCCAACAACATGATGCAGTAACAGATGGTATGCATAGATGATGTGTGACGCACTTATTATTTTTGATCTTCACAGCCAGTTAAACAGTGCCGACCTTTTGCATTGTGTACCAAGGGTTATTTGTTTTGTCAAAGAAAGATCAACATGCCGCCTCTTACACTCTCACATGTTAAATATTCTTTGTTTTTTCGTCCTTTTTTCTTTTGTTTTTCTGCTTGAGCAGAAGTTGAGGATGCCAAGCGGGGACTTCAAGGAGGACAGGCTTATAACATCAGCACAATCCACCCCAAGTGGCACACCATCGGTCACCCCTTCGGTCACCCCCAACGTCACCCCCTGCGTTAGTCCCCTCTCATCACCAGCTCTTAATCGCAGGTGAGCATTGTGGTTCAAAAATGTAGATGTGGAACTTGTAGAACTGACGCATGATTTCCAAAAATAACCTGCAGTAGTTACCTTTTGCTGCCATTTTCCCTGTTTATCCATATCCTGCTCTTCGTTGACGGGGACGCAGGAACTGGTTCCAGCTGAGTCCAGCACCTTTTCTGGCACCTCCGGAGCCAAACAAACTTAGTCCCCACATAGACATGGGAGGAACTGAGGGAGGAAGTGGAGGAGGAGGAGGAGGAGGACTGGAAAAGTGGAGCTTCTTTGGAATTCGGCCAGGAGTACATAAATCACCGACCGATCCTGGCTCTGACACCAGCACAGGTGACCGAGTTGTATTTACTGTTCTGCTTCTCATATGCACAAAAGTAATCAAGAAGTTTAGTTTTACTGTAAAACTTTTATGTTTCTAAATGAATAGTAAATCCACCTAATAAATGTACTTTGATGGGGCCTCTGTTATGTTTCAGGAAATTTTGCTAAATTGAGAAACAAACCACTGCTACAGTCAAACTGTCAGAAACTTTTCTACCATCATGTTAAGGCTATGTTAACAATGTAACCTGCAATGCAACTCTTGAGACATGTCATGTCATTCACTTCATTTTAACATGACTATTAGTAAATAAGCATTTTTGTAGACTGACTTAAAAGCTTGTTTTTGTAACCTGAAACCAAGGTAAACTGGCTTCACTGGGTTCTGACACACACTTTGTACTGTAGCAAAGCAAGGCAGTTAACCACTGGATTCCAGAGAAAAAAGTTTTACCTAAAATAATATTTCTGTGGTAGGTCCTTATGACAGGAAGCATGCAGGCTGTTAATAACTAGATGCATCCTGCCTGTTTCTTGCAGGCTTCTCACTGCAGTCCTACTTTGGCCTGCACAAGTCTTCCACCATGGATGGCACCAACACCCAAATCAACCTGAAGGTGGAGGACCCTGCAAATTTCATGCCCCCCAAGATCGACATCTCAGGCACCGAAGCCAAGCGGGCGGCTTCAACGCGGCCACACAAACTGAAACCTCGGGACATGAATGTATTAACACCTTCAGGCTTCTGAAGTCAGGCCAGCTGTCCAGTTCCTTTCCCTGTAGTACATCCTCAGCATTCATTCTTCTGCCATTCGGTTGCTCATTTGATTTCCTGCCTTCTTCAGTTTCCTGCGTTTCCCTGTGCATTTTCTGAGGCTGAGAGGAATGAGGACCACCTACAGTATTAGCTCATCAGCTCCAGAGACCGCACTCTTACTCTTCTCAGGAGACCCGGTCAAATTGTTTCTTGTCTCTTGAGTTGTGTTTCAGTCTCTTCCAGCTCATTGGTCCATAAACAATAAACAAATGGAGGTACTTCATTTGTCCCCTTGAAGATGTTTAGTGTTACTGTTGCATCGCTTAATAACGAGTGGATTGGTATGTATTGCCTTGCTGTCCTCGTCCCATTGTCTGCTATGAAGTTAAATCAGAGTTGAAATATTTTGTCAGACGTTTTGCAAGAATTAACCACTTATGCATTGCCTCTCATTCTAAAACTGACCATATATTTCAATTGACAATGTTCAGATGCCTCATTTGTATGATGTTTTTGTTTTGTAATTATTAGTTCAAATAACCACACAGATGTATAGTGTAGTGCTTCTCTCTGTTAGCATGCAGAGTATAGATTGGTGAATGACTGATATTGTGCCTAAACTCGTAGCGTGTTTGCATTTGGCTTTCAAGTTTAGCTTGGCTTTTTTTTTTTTTTTTTTCTCAATTATGTGAAAGAGTATCTTAGTGTACCTTGAATGAGAATGAATGCTGACCTGAGTGATTTTTATTATTTTGATTTCAGTGATTTTTATATTGCCCTGCTTTAAATCAGCTTTTTTTGGGGGGGGGGGGTTGCATACGACTGCAATTTTGGTTTAATAAGCTAAAACCTGAGAGCATTCAATAGGTAGTTTAGATTTGGGGAGATTGTGTTTAAGAACTGCTGGTTTGTTGAGAAATGTTGAATTCCATTTAGTAATTGCACAAGGGAGGAAATCTCCCACAAACATCTGATAATAAATCTCATGAGAAAAAACTGTCTTGTTTGTTCTCTATTTTTACAGACGTGCACAGGTTTAGCACATATATTTAACATCTCTCCAGTTCTAATGTTAATAGCATGTAAGATATTAATTCTTTTATCTTTTTGCTATGTACATAAAAATACAATGTATAACTGACTTAAAATGATACTTGATTTACTTAAAACAATATGTATGAAGTGATTACTACCCTAGTGTATGATCTCTTCCCCATTTATGAAATGAATAAAAGAAAAATTGTTCATCCCAGAGGGAAATTTGTTTAATAATGTGTCGACGAGTTGATTTGTCCCCTTTGTCATTACACACTTTTGTAGACAAAAAATGCAAGGAAATGCACACTTGTAATACCATCCCTTATCCAGAAGGTGGTGCCAGAGGTTTGCAGGCCAGCCATGAGGGGTAGCCCATCTCTATGGGTACAGTAGGCCCAGCCAGAGCCATGGGTCCAGCTTGTTCTGAGCCTATCCCTGGGTCACGCACCGGTCTGACCCACCTCAGAGGAGCAGCTACTCTACTCCGGTTCCCTACCGAATGACCGAGCCGGACACCATCTGGAGAAAACTCATTTTGGCCATTCATGATCTTGCTCTTGTTCTTTCGATCACTACCTTGAGCTCGTGACCAAATTGTGATGCAAACTGTAAACTATGCATCAGCTAATCAATTTATTCTTTACAACCTGAATATTTTTAAAAGCAAAACCAAAAAAACCTCGAGCTGCAAGAAAGCTCACACCTGCAATGACACCCTGTATCCAGCAGGTGGGACCGATGATTGATGAAATCAAAGGATTGCTGCAGGTTAAAGTTGAATGGGGCATGTAAGCTGTATTCATGTCCCCAAACTGTAAACTTTGTACAATGAGGAAATATTTTTTTTCAAAAATAGGCATAAAAGAAGTTTCCTTCTCCTTTTTTGTGCACACACTTTGAATTGATTAGTCTTCACTGCTGACATACAGACTGATTTTAAAGCATAAGTCATGAACAGCTTCACATCACAGCTGAATATTTCGTACTGGTCAACCTTACTTCTTCCCATCAAAGCAAAAATCCTGGCCATTAGACAATGAGCCAGCAGGGAGTACCAGCAGAGAGCAGTTTTTCCTCTTGTAAGCTAAGCTTGAGTTACAGCCTTGTTAAAGCTCCTAACAGTCAACATCTGATGCCCTACATGTTGTGTGTGTGCATGTGTGTGTGTGTGTGTGTGTGTGCAAGAGAGGGAGAGTCAACAGCAGTGTGTCTCTGTGTAAATGCAGCTGATTTATTCTAGGGTGTGTCTACTGCCCCTGCTTTAACCGCTTCCACAAGCAGACAGAAAATACTTTCTTTGAATTGCTTGCTGTGATGTGAACTTTACTAACCCCTTAACTTGAGGTTCTGCAGATTTTCTTGAAGGCAGCGCTTCTTTGTTTAATGACAGGCTGTTGAACATCCACTTTTGGTTTTCAGGTGGTGCAGCAGGAGCAAAGGTGAACATCGAATAGGGCAGGTATGAACAGACCAGAGAGCCTCGGTGACAGTTGTGGACAGATGGACACAAGATGAAAGGAGCAGAACATGAGGGGAAGCAAAGGGAAGTCATGACGAGGGGAAAACATAAATGGTTATTTAGTCTTGAGTCACATTTTTTTGACACAGCACAACAGCAGCTGGGTCACCATGACTGCCTGAGTAACATTAAACCAAAAAAATGGTCACAACAACGGGGCAAAGGCAAGAGAGACGGTGGGTGGGGAAGTCTGGAAGGGAGAGCAAAGGGTGGAGTGCCCCAGCAGTCATGACGTAACACAGATGGTTCTCTCTCTGGATCCGACATGACGTGATTGTGTATCCACCCCCACCCCCCTACCCCCACACTGCTCGGCTCTGCTCTGATCCCACAAAAATCATTTTAGCTTGCTCACAGATGTGCAACAACAAGCACCACCCTGCCAGGGTGATCGCACGAAACATCAAAGCAAACACCCGGACAGCCTCTGCAATCTGGCATAACTCACTTATTCATCCGCATGTTGAAAAGGTGGTCCTGCCAGATTCCTCCCCAGTGACTGTACAACAAAAAACAATAACACAATAACACGACAAGGAACCACTCAAATGTAGACCGCCAAACAGGAAACCAGTCCCAATTAATCAGAAAACACGTCAGCCACCTCTGCAGGTCCAGGTTCAGAGTGCTGATAATGATATGCCTGGAAAAATTCTGTTGGCGTCTAATGTGTGTGAAGGTCAGGTTTCAGAAAAACTGGAAGAACCTTTATCAGGTACATGTAGGAGCGGTAAAGCATTTCATGTCAGGGTCACTCCTGGGGTATGATGAGAATTCCTTTTACACCACACATATTTGTTTGGAGGGACTTTGTGGTGCCTGACCTACAAAGGATTCATTTTTACGGGAACAAACCGTGTCTTGTAAATGTTTTATTCTCTGATCCTGCTTACGCATGAACACAGCAAAAAAGGAACTTCCTAAGGTTCACTGAAGTGAGTGATAAGATAACCGTATCTATCAGACATTTTACTACTAATATTGCCCCTCTTTTATAGCTTTCTGCATATAAATAAAATAGTATCTTATCCATGTAACCAACTTTGTTGATATTAGCAGGATTAGTGTACTCTTAATCAGTATTAATACATGTTTACACAAGTGATAACAAAATGTAATGAGGGAATTACAGGGGTCCCTTTTGACGTTTCTTTTTATGTCATATGCTGTAAAATTTGGCTCAAGAACCCGAGATCCACATCTGGGGCTGATCCACATATGACCCAATGAGGCTGTGATGAGTACAGGGGGATTTGTGTGTGTATCTGTGTGTATGTGGGACAGGAGGGAGTATGGGAACTTTAGCAGAGCCGATGGTTGCCTTAGGATGTCCAGTGAAATTAAAAATCATGCCCATTACCTGGAAATAGGGTTGTAACCTTATGGCAGCTGATACAGATTGTGTGTTACATAACAAGAAATGTCTGTACAACATAAATTGATAAGATGTGACATCAAACAGCATCTTTGTGTCCTCAGAAAGCCTCGGAGGAATATGGCTGTGAGTACAGATTATATGTCCAAACTGTTCCACATACTCAAATCAGAAAAAGTTAGCACAGTATGGATGTTAACTTAAGGAAATATAGAAAATATAAAATGCAGCAGTTCTTACGTTTTGTTTTTTACTTTTAATCCTATGTAGATAACTATAAACTTAATATATTTCATCTGTTTATTATCATTTTGTTAATTTGTTGCATTTCATGGTACCCAAAACAGTTGGGTTCTCAAAAACAAAACGTGGGAAAGTTTGGCACATTTCCTCATTCAGACTGTAGAATGGTAGCTAACAGAATAATGTGCACAAGTGATTACTGTGGGAAACCTTTATCGAGCAGAAATGTGCAAAAGAATAGTTCAAAATGTTACTGTGCTAAAAAAGAAAAGATAAGAAACAAGCAGGTCTCTGTATGTAAGTGTGTGTTGTGGTAAGAATGTGGTAAGTTTATTTACACTTGTGTATTAGCTACAGAAAAGGATTCACTGAGATTTTAGGGGATCATATTTGATATCTTTCAGGGACTCTCAATTATTTTAACTAGATATTGCAAAACCATAATCTGGAATTATAAAGACACAGCTAAGGAAGAAGAGCGAGTGCCTGCTGGAATCACCTGGCTGCAGTCCTACCTGCCCTCATTAGAAAAAGTTTGGAAGCAGAATACGCAATGATGAAGTAGATTGAAGGCATGTGACAACATTTCCCCTTAAACATTTAATCACATGCAGGGTCGCTGCCAGATGTTTGGGTTCTTTGTGTCTATTGTCTGAAGGCTATTGATAGAAAAGTCAATATAAGAATTTTTAGTTTTATTCATTATGGGTCATATTGTTCATATTGTAACAGACTGGCACACATTACATAAACTGGTCAAAAATGTTACTGAAGTGACAGATTCAGTTCAGCCAAGAAAAAAACATTCTGTTGCTGTATTAGCAGAGTAGTAAAGTGTCACTGAGCATGTCAGGAGATCAACAATGCAATGGAGGTCTCTGACTGGTAGGATGTTTAAGCGGAGGTGTTTCATCAAATTTACCATGTGTGGAAAGGATGGAGTGAGTCAGTGCAGCTGATCTTACAGAAAAATAATCCATAATATTGATTTACAGTAGGAGGATGTGCACAGTTGACACTTCAAACGGACACAACATACACACCACAGCTGTTATAAACACACATACACAGAATTAAAAGCAGTTCTATTCTTGACCTAAGGATCTTGGATGGCTGCTGATTCCAACTTTGTGTGTTAAAAAAAATCCTGGCTGGCCTCTTGGGTCTCTTTCCTGCTCTACTTAAACCGTTGAATATGGTCTGTCTCCAGTTTCTGGTACCAACATTAATGCATTTCAACTAAAACAACCATTTGCTTACTTGAAGAACCATCAGAGGCTGGTCCATCTTAAAACATGTTGGGCCGCTGCACTGTTTTGTTTGATGGTGCATGTTATGTACACAGAGTAGGGGTCAGGTCGGGCTCGACATCCCTTGTATACTTGCCGATTTTGCTTTAATTTGGTCTTTAGCCTTGTTGTATTTGTTGGGATTCTTGAAAACACAGAAAGAAACATCAAAGATGCATCTTCAACAAGTTACCTGTTTTAGACGCCTTCAGTTTGCTGCCTCAGGCCCACAGGCTGTTGGTGTCTGTGCTGTTCGGTCTCACTTCTTCTGCCATCCCCCACCAAGAAAGACTGCTGGGCTCTCCTGCAGTGGCCTCAAGACCCTAACACAAAGCAGATGTGGAAGAGGAGAATCCCCTACAATCTCTGAACAGTCAGCTGGAGGTGCTCAGTTCACTAGAGCCAAATCTGATCAATGCATCCAAACTTCTAATGTTTATTTAGAAACTGTGCATACTCAGAGAGCTGCTGATGTCTAAAAGCCAAGCCAACTTTATTTACAGAGCATTTACAACAGTCAGCACTGAACAAAGTGTTGAACATGAAAGAATGAAAAAGTCATGAATTAAAAAAGAAAGAAGTAGACTAAAAGAAGAAAAAGTCAACACTTTTTATATGAAAATATGAAAGACTTTGTGTGTGTATGTGTCTGTTTGTGTGAGAGTGCCTTTAAAAGTGAAACATGCGAGTGTGTGAGGTGATTCATTTCTTGGATTTTCTGCTATAAGAGATGGATTTCAGACACGTGTTGTGTCATTCACCAAAGTGCAGAATATTTTATTATCTAGATCCCCTCTTCAAGCCTGCAGCGTTTCCTGTTGGACTGCTGATCAAAGATGAATGTGGGTCCAACATCCTGATTCATCTTTATTTCCGTCTTTCTTGAGTAAAAGATATATTCTGGTGTAACTGGAATATTTTATATGACGTCACTGCTATCAAATTGTCTGGCACAATCGGCGTACATCATAAAACTACCAAACTAAAAGAGAAAGGTTAATGGTTCAGAAGATAATGTGGCAATGAATTGATATGTTGAAACTCTTTGGCATTTCTTAAAAAGCTGTTTGCCCATCATCTTATATCAACATAGTCATTAGAAAACCTTTGATCTTGGGTTGAATCTCACTGGATAACAGCATCATACAAATTAATCCCTTAAGCAAGGTGAGGAATTTGGCTCTTTGGCTCTTGGCGCTGGATCTCACTCACGCACATCTACAGCACACCTGGATACACGTTAACAAATAAGATGTGAATGGTTCATCAGGGAATGCAGTAAAATAGTGGTAGGTTTTTGTAGCTCCTACTAAATTAGGACATATTGGTCACCATGCAGCTGAGATACAGGCAGGGAGAGACTGAGATAAGCCGAGCCTAAATCTCCCTCTCACATTTGGATTTCTTTTTCTTATAATAGAAATAGAATACAGATAATTTAGATAAGATTAATGAACAATAGTTGATATAAGAAGTTAATATCCATTAGCATTTGTCCAGTGCAAGTACGCATAAATATGTCAGACCCATTTAGCTTCTGCGATTAATTATTGCTCTAATTATTGCCCTGGCACCCGATCAAAGCCCTGACAGGACCTTTGCTCTGACTGAGAAAGGTTTGAGGCTGTAGGAGTTATCAGGGTGAGTTCAGAACTTACAGTAAGTGAGCGACCCCACAACTGGAAAATTTGCGTACCCCCCCAAAGGAATCAAAAAGATTTAAGAATTTTGGGGTCCTGCGCCACCTAGAATCGATGCCCCTCCGCTGGGTGTCACGTGGACACATGAAAATTGGTACATAGAACTCATCGAGACGGACAAAAAATGCCTTTTTTGACTTTGAACGGTCCTTATTTTTAACCGTAAAGCCTAAAGACCTGAAACTGGTTCTTGACATGTCAAACCCATTCATGATACCACAGAAGAAATTTCTAGTTCCTTTGAAAACGTAAACGTGGCGAATGTTGGGCCGACGCCATGAAACAGGAAGTCCCTGTACCTGACCCATGGTAACATCAAATGTCACAAAATTTGGTATTCCGAAGCAGACCATGCCTTGAGCTGGTTTTTAATCGAATATTGGTTCCCTTGAAAACTAGTGTTGTGTTTATCTCATGAAATATCACACGCCACAGCTTAACAAAAGATTTTAAGTGAACAGCTGCTTTCTCAGTGACATGTAATGCATATCTTCCATGCATCATTTAAAAGCAATCCAATCAGGTGATTAATAGGCAGTGATTCTGCCACTTCGAAGGTACTTACCAACTAAAAGCACTCAGACAGCACAATTTGTTGTTGTTTTTTTTTGTTGTTTTTTGCCAAATGATTGAGGGCAGTATATTTTGTTAGTTAGCAAGATGTAATGGCAAACTTATCCCTATCTCCTCATAGTAAGGAATCCTTGTTCCTTGTTACATTTATGGGAATTTCTGAGGATTTCATGTGTTCATTACTTTTTGAGTTAACGTATGTTGCTAAGAGACAGACAGAGAAACCAGTGCTGTTCTTTACATGACCTCTGCTATAACCTGAGTAAATTGGTGTCAGATGACTCACTGTATCATAGAGAAAACCATATAAACCTGTGGGTGTGGAACCTAGCCTATATGAATCTGAAGAGTCACTTTTCTTTGGAATACAGTGTGTATCAACTTCTATTTATTGTTCAGGATTCCATAAATCTTGAAAGCAGAGATCCTTCTGCAGGTATTAAGTTTCACTTCATTCTTCTACTCTCGTTCTTCTGTGAGAATAGAACAATCCAATTATGGGAATTTCTTTTTTTGTTTTGTTTTTTTGCACTATTGTTCCTTTAAAACAAAAGTTGACAACAGCTGTTGGTATACTACAACATAAAAATGTCAGTGTCTTTATATTTTTCTATTGTCTTGGGTGTTGTTTTGGTCTGATGATGTCAAAAATGAACAATATGATGAAAAGTTATAATTGAATCTGAACATTTAGTCGTTTATAAATGGCCCAGACTTGTTTTGTTTTGTTTGTGGATTTTTTTAAGTTAACTATCAAGCTAGAAAACATCATTTTGTGAAGGAGTATAAATATTACATTAAATAGTTTAGCATTCAGAAGTTTAGAAAAGGGGAACTTATGTTATCCTGTATGTTTTAGGCCTTAATGCATGTGTAGATATGGTAATGGCCCAGTGTAGCAGCAGACTGTTCCAACATTACTGTATTTTACTGTAGGTAGGCTATTTATTAGGGATGGGGGAAATGATTCAAGCAAATATCACAATCTTTAGTTTAATTATTATTATTACTATTTTTTAATATATATCATTTTAGGAGAAACAAAATTCCCCAAAAGTTGAGGAAAACATTTTTGGGATTTTTTTTTCAATTCTTTCAAATTCATTTAGGCTTGTTGGGCATTATAGGAAGCAAAATGATGGTCTGGCTGCTGTGTTGTATTTTCCAAATTTCATTGCTTCATTTTGAGCTGATTTGAATATATTGCTGCACCAAAAAACATCAAAATTGACTCATGTGAGGTGCATTTTTGGGGAGGAAATATGGCTCCTGATATAGACCTAGCCTGTGGACTGTCAACACTCTATTTTTTCACATGATCTTGATTTTAAAAAACAACTAAAAATCTAAGCAGTCAGCAATATCAAAGAATCACACTTTAAATCGAGTCAGAACCATAAAAAATCATAAAGTGCAAATTGGAAAGAGAGTATATTATTTCAACAGGTTAGAATCCATCTACAATGAAGCAAACTAAAACACTACAAGAAAAGATGTAGCCAACTGACTGAAGTGGCCATCTGCGTTTAAAATGTGCGGATGACAACCTGCATGACACCCCGGGCCCATCCATTCATCCAGGTGAGCTGTTAAACACCTGTGAGTCTGCAGGGATGGCGCTAACAGGACAAGGGGCAGGCGTTAGAGGAGGTGGGGCAGCTGCGTCTCCAGGAAACACAATTTAAATAAAAAGGGGGAGTGTGCCGGAGTATGCACTTCATCCAGATTTGACAGAGACAGAAGCATCACTTCACTCCGGGAAACCACAAATCGTTTTCTTACAGAACCGTGTCCAGCAGCGCCTGCATAATGTGCGGTAAGATTTCACTTTAGTCACTTACGTTTATGAGAAGTAGTTGGGGAAAATTGTGCGTATTACGGTGGAAATTTGTCTAGCCAGAAAGGAGTCATTGAGAGAGAAAGGGGCAAACAGGCAAAAATGACCAGGTCCCAAGTGGCTACTTTAAAAAAAAATTTGATAGACTAGTTTTGTTGTCATTTACGCTCCGGATATATCCGTTGGTTTGATGTATATTTTGTGATCTGTGAGCCTTCTTGCGGAGCTTCGCTCGAACTGCTACGTGTCAGTGTCTTTACGGGTGTAAACTTCAGGACAGGGAAGTCATTTTCACCGGCCAGCCTACCATATGTAAATAACTCTTATTTGATAGTCATTATCTTGTGTCCGTGAACTGATATCCAAACTCCGCAGCGCACCGTGAAGTAAGGACATACTCTATGTTCGTCCGCACATTTTGACAATCCTGCGTGTCGCACTCTTTATCTGTGGGGAGTTTACGGCCAAAAGTAAATGTTTAACAGTCACATCGTCTATGCGAGTAGCAGTAGGAAGAGGCCGGGCATTTCAGGGTTTTACTGCACCCTGTCTACCTGGCTTCTGCAACACTGCGCGCAATGTGCGTCCGTCAATGGCCAGCTGTGTGCCTGCGGGAGCCGAGCTGCCCGGAACATTCCTCTCACACACACATACACACACACTAACCATAATCAACGTTTCCAATGCTTCAGACATTACTTCTTATTCTCAGTTATCATTGTGTTGATAAGAGGACTTTGCCTAGTTATATAAACGTGCGCAGTAATCGTTAGCCTATAGTCCTTTTTAAAGTAAAATAAGATTGCAATAATCTAAGTCTAGCCACTGATTGTAGCCTACTTTGATGTTTATGTAGCCCATTTCCCCAAAACAGAAATGATGAATAAATGAATAAACTTTGGATCAAGCAGAAAAAGGGCTAAATTAATACACCTGGTTGACAGAAACTGACTCCAGTTAATGAAACATTGAAATTTAATGTAAAATTGTTGACTTTTTCCTCACCTATTCTCTCAAGTAGGGACTTGTCCTTGTAAGAGTACCAAGCTAAAGCAAATTAAAGATACGACTGGGATCTTTCCAGTTGTGTAATCTCTCAGAGGATTAAATGTTTTTGTATCTCCTTCTCTAAAAGGAATCTTTGCTTACCTGAATTACCAAGTGCCCCGCACCAGAAAGGAGATATTTGAGACGCTGGTGAAGGGACTGCAGAGGCTGGAGTACAGAGGGTACGATTCAGCAGGTAGGGCACTCAGCTTCACACTGGCATACAGACACACACACCAACATACACCAGTTGCACAAAAGCTTATAGTACTCCTTGTCAGCACTGGCATGTCATGCTTTTGAAACTAGAAAACTCTGCAATATGTTACTGAATGTTAGACATAAATAAAACCTTGTAAAAAATACTAATTTATCCTTGAACATGAAACAAAACTAGAGCTATACTGAAAATATTTGGTTGAGTAAGTTTTTGAGTTTTATTTGGCATTCTGATGGCAAACTTTCTTGTTGGTTTAGAACTGTAATCCAGTAACAGATAACCCTTATAACTGAACCATTTTTTTCATAAACATAAACGTGAAAGCCTTCCAAAACGTAATCTGAAATGAATAAAACTGGTGTAACAGGTGACACCTGCTGAAAGGGAAGTCATGCAGGTTCACCTCTAATTATAAACACTGAAGGAACGAGGAATGTCAGTTCAACCGATGTAATACAAAGGATGATTCTGGTTTACTTAGCCCAGATAAAGGTTCCGATTTATTACAAGAACAAGTGGGACTTTTTTTAAACATTTCCCACAAGTGCTGATTTAAGATATAGCAGCAAACAAAATTACAAAGTTTTCCTTGAATAAATAAAGACTTCGAACTCAGAGTATTTTATAACTTGGATGTTTAATATGGCCCACAGAGTCACACCTGTAGGCACACATGCAGATTCTGTTTGTTCATCCTGTTGGAACAGGATGAAGCGCTTTACATACAGAGAATTTCTTAGTACTTAACCTGATATCACCAACTTGTATTCATTTTTAGTTTATTTACTCTAATATTAAACATGATAACTGCTCGCCAATGCCCAATCCTAACACAACTTAAACCTAACATTTTACATAACAAGACCTTCCTTATTACTCCTATAAATAAGACTGATTCCTCCAAAGTAAGTGTGTAAACAGATTTTTATTTGCCCACACACATTCATTGGCAAATGAATCCAGAAATGATCATTAAAACACTAGAAATGTACTGTATTGGGTCTAAAGTTAGCTGTCCCCTCCGGCTGCCTGCAGGTGTTGCAGTGGACGGTCCTAACAAGACAACCCCCGAGAACAACAACTCCATCTGCTTGATCAAAAAGAAAGGGAAGGTCAAGGCTCTGGATGAGGAGCTATACAGTGAGTTTATGCATGTCTGATTTTTATTTCTTGTAATTTGATGAATTTTGTGAAGACAGAACAATAGCCTTTCGCTTCCACTAATGCAGAATACTCACAATTGTATTGATGTTCTGACTTTATCCTAAAAGAAACTGAATGTCAAAAAAGAAATGCATTTTGTTCCCAGTGTTGGGTGTCTTCGGATGGATTATCTTCCTCATATTTCCCCTTAATTCTGTTCACATTCTAATAAAAAGTATTTGTTTGTTGTTGTGTTTTGCTTGTGCAGAGAAAGACTCACTGGACCTCGACACAGAGCTGTGCACACACTTCGGACTGGCTCACACTCGCTGGGCCACACACGGAGAGCCGAGCGCGCTCAACAGCCATCCTCAGCGATCTGACAAGAACAACGGTAAGATGTGTTTACTTACACGCTCACAAACATTGTCAATGTGTTTTTAAAACCATGGTGACTCCCAGATTATCACGATTTGCATCAGTTCATTGTGAATGAAATAATAACCTTCGTGAGTAATAGCCTTTAATTTGCAATGCACTGAAACTGATGATATGTGCTATGCTCTCACCACCTCAGCACACACGCCCTCTGTTCTAATAAAAGACATCCATTGCTTTGAGATTAGTGTTTAAAGGTGTGTCGCTTATACGTCTCACCTTTAGACCAGCCACTGTGTGCCTATAAAAGTATAAAATGTAACTTTGTCTCACACAGAACAGGATTTTTTGGTTTTATTTTTTACCTTATCATGATGGTAAAACCAAAAAAAAAACCTGCATCAAAACATGAATGGTCTAAAGAGCCATCTGTTAAAATTTGCTCACCACATCTGAAAATCTTATTGCAGAAAGGAATGGCTACTTTATTTCTTTAGTAGCAACAAATAAATGCAAATGACCTTTAGCCTCTTTTCTAACATTTCTTTTATACTTCCTTTTCCTCAGAGTTTGTGGTCATCCACAATGGCATCATAACCAACTACAAAGAGCTGAAGGAGTACCTGGTAATACGTCATACCACTCGAAATTCCTCTCACACAACCAATGCATCACAATGCTTGACAAGTTGTTATCTGTTGCTTATACGCATTTTCCCCAACTTGAAACGGAGGGTGACATCAACTTGGAGTTTCGAACTGAATTCCACTCATACGACCAGGCAGTAAACGATTATTTCTTTTCCATTTGTTCCTCTTTCTTTTTATTTCAATTTAGGTGAGCAGAAAAGTGGATTGAACATTCCATTCCATTCAGAAGAATCGAATTAATTGGCTTATACTAAATTTGAATAATCTAATCAATTTGGTGACTAAAATTTCAAATAGCAAAATACTTAATACACCCACATAATAAATATTTCCCATTTATTTAAAATAAATTAACTCGACATTTCTGTTAAAATTACCCATTTACTAACAGTGCATACATAACAAATTTTCTTTTAATATTTAGAGTGCAGTACTTGATATTCAGAGCGCAACGTGCACACAATGAAAGGGAGCCCGTCATCCCAATCACAGCGGCGCATCTATGTTCTGTCGTTCGGCTGCTCAGCGATCATCCTTAGGAAACGAAAGCCTTCCTTACCAGCTGCGTCTCCAGTCTTCGCTGATGTCTTTAAATATGAGTTTCGGATGCAACACAGCAATATGTTTGGCGGCCTCGTACCTTAGCGGTTTGCAGATCAGCTGATTGTCAGCTACGGCGTGAATGACGTCACATATATGCACTTCCCTGCGGTGAACTCACTGGATCTCCTTTTTTTTTCTTCTCCTTTCTTTCTGAGTTTGACTTAACAATGCTGTGCTCAACCATAACGCATAACCATTACTACACCCATGTTTGGTGTGAAAGGTCATATCGGTTATACTGGTTTAATTTTTTACATAGGATATTAACTCCTCCCTGACATTGTCAAACATCTGGGTGATGTGAGCCTTGCATCAGGGCAGATTAGTGCCAACTCTTTAGGCACATATGTAGCAGGCTCTCATCTGATGTGTGTATTTAGCTCGGTTTGTCTATTGGACAAGCTCATATTTGTCAGAATTCAAAAAGCGGCTGCTTGAATAAATGTATTAACCTCTATCATGTAGCTTCAGTGTTAAAGCAGTTCATGAACCATAACTCAAACTATGACAAGAATGATGCTCTGTTGGTGTATTTTTGCTGAGAGACAAAAAAGGGAAAAACAAAGAAATTTAAGTTTTCTTTTTAAAAGTAACTCTAAATCTCTCCTTACCTGGGAATTTACTCAACTATGTTCCAGAAAATCTCTCATAGCTTTAAACATGGGGATAAGATTCACACATCAACATTAAATTGTAAGATTTCTGCTTTCAATCTACTCTTCGCCAACCTCAGCCTCAAAAAGGTGAAGTCAGGCCGCCTCGGTCATTTACATAGAACACGATGACCAACGCGCACTAACCGGTCTAGACTAATTGCTGAGTGAAGCTATATGTAACTATAGGAAAAGCTGTAAGCTAGGCAGAGATGCCAGGATTTTGGATGCAGGATGTTGTGCTCATAGACGTGACAGCATGAAATCAGATTCTGTTGTACCCAAAGGGGTTCAACTTTTACAAAATTGGATTCAGCTTATTTGGAGACACGATGTGTTCCATCACATAAATGACAATACATCGTGTCAGGCTTCTCACACAGCTTATAAAGAGGTGGTGAGAGTGAAAGTTGTGAGTTTCTGCTTTAGTCTTTAAATGCCCCATGGCCCCCCGTATCTTTCGGAGCTTCTCCATCTCCACGCTCCCATTCGTCCGCTTTGATCAGCTAAGTTGCTGCGACTGGATGTACCGATTTCACGGCGAAGGCTGTGGGGGGGACTAGGGCTGTCCCGATACCACTTTTTCATTTCCGATACCGATACAGAGGTTTGAGTATCGGCCGATACCCGATACCGATACTTACATTTTGTTATGAGCAAAACATTGTGTCAAACCTCACCTCAAAACCTTAAGGTGTAACTGATAAAGTCCCCAACAGAAGGTGAGAGAAAAACTGACTCAATTATTAACCAATGAGTTAATGTAATAAGTTAAAGACTGTGTAACACAAAGCGCATTTCTGTTTTAAGAAAAAACAACCTGAGTAAACCCTGTAGAAAATGTACTACGGCGATCTCGTAAAGGGTGCTGAGGTAAAAGGGCTGGATAGAAAATGTTGATTACCTGGTATCGGCAACAGTATCGGTATATTTCAATGCAGGCCGATACTTTCCGATCCGTGTTTTTTTGTTGGTATCGGCACCGATACCCGATACTGGTATCGGATCGGGACAGCCCTAGGGGGGACAGAGCGTTTTCTGCGCTGTGGAACCAGCTTCCTCTACCGATCAGACAGGCTTCGTTTCTGGCAGTTTTTTAATCCCTGCCGTTCCACCCTTCATGGCACCCTTCTGTTTTTAAGTCTTTTATTGTGACTGTTGTCTTGGTGTTTTTATATTGCCTTTGAATGTTTTCATTTTCATTCTTGTCAGTCTTTTGTTTCTGTTTTTAACTGCTGTTCAGCGCCTTGTACTGGTGGTTGCTACATTTAAATGTGCTATATGAATAAAGTTGACCTAACTGATTTAGTCGTCAAAGTTTTTCTGATATTTAAAGAGTTTGTAGGTTCGAGTTTATTTTCCTTTCAGGATCTGATGTGATGTGAAAATATTTTGGCTCTTTACCTTCCCTTTACCCTGCCACTTTCCCCTTCCTGACTTAAATGAAGGGGTGGAGAAGCCAATTCTTATAAAGTAGGCTGGTGAATGTAAAAACCCAGAAACCTTCAGGTTTTTAGGTTTTCTAGCATCTGCCTATAAATAGTATTTCCTCTCTTCTTCAGATCACCAAAGGATACGAGTTTGAGTCGGAGACAGACACAGAGGTGATCCCAAAACTGATCAAATATGTTTATGACAACCGAGAGAACGACAGCATCACCTTCTCCACGCTGGTAGAGAGGGTCATCCAGCAGCTGGTGAGTCACTCATTCAGCCCTGTTCACAGCAGCACAGATAAAGCCATGCTTTTCTGCTAACACTTCTGTTATTCACTGATGTTTAACACCAGGGAGTTTTACTCTGTCTCGCAGACAGGATGATGGAAAATTTCCCAGTGTTAGCTCTCTGTTATAAAGTGTCTTTGACCAGTCATACACACTTATATGAGTATTTACTCATTTAACAGTGCGAAACCATTTAAATTTCCTGTCCAGTAAAAACAGTACACTCTTCTCCATGGGAACAGCCCCAACAGCATCACCAGTGACATCATCACTCACAGAAATGAGTTTTTTGGGGGGGTTGAGATTGAGCAAGACTCTCTTTTCCATTTTGTGAGTAATGCAGTACAGTCTGTAAGAAGGAGGCAGAAGCACACAGTTTGTGTTGGGAATAATGGGAACCAGATCGTCAAACCTCACACCAATGACTTCCTCTGCTCACCTCCTGCTCCATACTCACTTATCCCCTTTCCCCACCGCAATCACACACCCAGCGGCTCTGCTTCCAGTAACCACCACAATCTGCCTTGTAGCCAGAGCTTTCAAAATACAGAGGATTTTATACAATAGATGTCCTTTTTCCACTTTACTCCCCCTATAAGCCCTCCCGCTGCTCTAAAAATCCCACCCTTCAGCCTATTTATCCAACCCAACTATCCTTACATGAACAATAGCGTCTTCTGTCCTGCTCCAACTGCTCACACCGACATTTATGTCTTTCATCTTTTCATCAGACTGATATAAATTCTCTTTCTTAGGAGGGAGCCTTTGCACTGGTGTTTAAAAGCCGCCATTTCCCTGCTGAAGCCGTGTCTACCAGGTGAGTAAGCGCACACTGACCCCGTCCGCACCAACGTTTCACTCCACATATCGTCCCTCTGCTCATGAGTCACTCTCGTTGTTACTATAAAACAATATCAAATCTGATTTTAAGAGGCCTCTTTGATTTACGCCCTGTGGCTTATCTTAGTTTATACATATGATACGACTGGAACGTTCCTTGCTTACAGTCAGGGGCAAATATGTTTTCTTAGATTGCTCATGCAGTCATGAGTTAATTTCCATCTGGCGGAGTGTGTCAGCGTTATCGACATCTTAAGACCAGGGGTTGAATTAAGGTTCCCTGTCTCCCTCCTGGGCCTCTGGTTCCTGAGCTGTCACTAGCCTCTCTGTGACTCATTAACCCAGAGACCAGTTTCCTGTGTCATCTCTGGGAAATGCACTCGGGCATGAGACTTTCGGTTAATTACTTCTCATGATTTTATTTGCTGTTCTACCTTTCCTGGTTCGGTAACCTGTCACAGAGAAGGGAGAAAAAGTGAGGAAAGGGAGGTTGCTTGACCACGAGTGAGCTGATAAGAGTAAAATTACAGCAAAATAAGCAGAGATTTAAGTGGCATATGCAAACACCTTGCCTGGCAGCGCCGCTGTTATTGACACTATCTCTCATCAGCACACGCTGCCAATATCAGGAGCCTTTGCCAGCTTGCTTATCGGCTGTGTGCCTGCAATTTCAAGGAACGTTTTGTGGACATAGCATGTGCCAATCTGTAGTTTTATGGTACTAAAAATTTTTATTCAAGATGGTATAAAGTGGAAATGTTTGTAATCATCTAGCGCTGGTAGCCACCTCCCATTCTATGTTATCAGGGTCTAACCTCCTTCATATCTGCTTCCAATTTTCCTCTTTGCACAACCGAGATCTTCTGTTTTTCAGCTACTCTGCAATTTCAGGCTTAAAAACCATTTAATATAATCCTGCCTGTCTTTATATGCCTGTTTAAGATCTTTACAATTCAAGCTTTAAAACTGATTAGTCAAAGCCTAAACAATATTTCAACATCACAGCAATACTTTAACGTGTTTGAGACTAAACAGAAATGTACCAAGAAATATGCATCTATACAAGGGCTGAAATATGGGCATTGTGTTGAAGTGGTTTTTCTCGTTTGTCTTCTTTCTATAATACATCAGTTTCCGTCTCACCATTAGCGTAAATATTGTATTGGATAGCAACCACATGTTTCTGTTTGGAAGACCCACACCCTTTAAAACAGTCAGAGGCCTTGCGTCAGAGCGGCCCTAGAGAAAGGCTTAGGAAAGAGAAAAGAGGGATCCAGACATAAGAAAGATGAGAAGGAAGGAGAGGCCTCTGGTTTCCCAACAGCCGGTGTCATAACGGCCAAATTGCCTCACTAAGGATTTATTTTCATATGTTGCTTGCATTGTGGCGGCAGTACAAGAGTGTTAATGTTTGATTTATTCACCTTGGACTTCCTTTTCGTACCTGTGGTGTACAATTTCATCTTCTTAGCCCTTCACAGCTAAAAGGAGAGGTCCACACGGATTCAGTGGCAGTCCCGGAACTCTAAAAGAAAGTCTAAAAGTGATGTAGACCAATGGAGGATCTGTTTATTTGTCAAATGTTCAAGATTTTACAGCGCAGAGCAGATTTATAATGAGTGGACAAACTCAGGATTATGTACAAAATCACAAGATGCAGCACTAAGACAGTAAGACGGAAATAGACAGAGGTAAAGAGAGAAAAACCTGTTCTATTTGGAATGACACAGTAGAATAGGATGTTGAGTTAGAAAGCACCAGGTGTGATTGAACCTGACAGTGTTGTGTGTGTGTAGAAAGCCTAATCCCTCTCTCACTGACCCACACTCTCTGTCCTGATCTCCTTCTCCACCCCTTCCCCTCCGCCTGCTTCATTCTTGTCTCGGTAGGAGAGGAAGTCCGCTGCTCATTGGTGTGCGAAGTGAGCATGAGCTGCCGACTGAGCACATCCCCATCCAGTACAACAGTGGTGAGCCCCTTTTCTCTCCTCGTTAGCCTTTATCCTCTGACTCTGCACCTCAAATCTCTGCATAAATGCACAATGTATAAAGCCAGCAGCATACACAGCTAATAGGTCATCACCTGAGAGGAAATGTTTCAGTTCAAGCACCAAGTAGATCATCAAAAATCACAAGTTAGCTGTTGTAGCTTTACTAATCAGTGAAGTCTGGCTAAAATAAAGACCGAATAAGGAAATATCTACTGTAAGACACTGTGGTTACAGTTCCTGGCTGCAGCTATAACCACTAACGTGATGCAGTGCAGTAGTAAACTGGAGGTTTTATGATAATGTCTTGATGTTCATCTTAGCTCACTGGCTAAGTGTGTGTGAAATGAAGCACTTTAATAATGCTATCATACACTATATGCATCATAAGGTACAGCAATCTGAGAGTTCCCAGTCATCACAGTGTCAGCTGTGTGGACTACTACATGAAACTTCATAAATGAATAATGTTTTGAGGAAAAGGAGAATTTTCCCACTGGGCTACAACATAATTTGACTGTTCTGATTTCTAATCAGATGCAGCCTTCAGCAACAAAATCCACTCTGTGTGCCAGAAAGATTATCCCGGCCAAATGTTGAAGTTGCACAAAAATGTCTTGGACCTCTACTGTCTGTTTATGGAATAGTCTCTTGTCACAGGATTTCCTTAGAAAGCCGCTTCCCTGAAAAGTTCCCATTGGGACATTTGTGTGTGGTTTTAAAGTTGTTAATCTTTTGGAAACTCAGATGTTATCAAAAAGTCTGATTAAAATGACTTAATTCCCACAAGTAGAGACACAGTGTGAGAGGGAGTTTCTGTTTAATAGTTTAGTGGTTTTATTCGTGGCTGCAGGAAGCAACGAGCTGCTTGTTTTGTTGTTGGTGTCTTTCCCTATGCCGTGCTCAGGAATGCACCTTCGCTGTCTAATCAGCGAGATCTTTGGTTCCTAATAACCCAAGTAAAACTGGTGCAAAGTCCAAGGCAGGGCTATTGTAGTTTCAGGTTAGGTGGAAAATCTTGGTGCTTTGTGGATTTAATGACATTAGTCAGGTGGTACGGCTGAGTTTAAAGGGCAGGTGCTGGGGAAACAAGAGAGTCTGCACTGAAAGTGAAGTCACAGGTGTGGGGGAAGGTGTGTTTTAATGAAACTGATTATGTAACCACATGTCAGCTGGATGTACAGTTTGTAATACAGTGCCACAGTTTTTCAAAACGGACAGGTGAGTAAATCTGTGTTTGACTTTTACTGTACTTCATGAAGCAAAACATGTTCTCTGCTCTACACGCTGATAGTAATAACTTTAAGTTTTTTAAACCTGTTAGGGTTATTAAGTTATTGTCCAAGTCTATAACTAATGTTTGGTTTGATGAGCAGTTTTATGGGTCACTCTCTAAGTTGAGTATTTTTCCTGATTAAGTCAAACAAGGGTAATTACCGTTTGCTCCATCCACCCTCTGATTGGCCTTTTTCCGACAAATAAAATAACCCCATGCAGCATTAGTCCATTTGAACTTAAAAATGTACTTTGTATCACCATGTTGTACTGCAAATCTTCTAAATGCTAATGCTTTGAAAATCATACAGCTGAAATTTACTGCACGATGAAACAAAAATGAACATCTAAAATAGAATATACCAACATTTTCTGGTGCGCAGCTTTTATTCTGTTACATGACTGAACGATTCAACAAAAATAGATATCTTTTAATTTTTACTTGACAAATTTGTGTTCACATCTGGAAACTGAGAGGGACTTATTTTAGTCACTAAGTATGAGTGCAACTACTGACCCTTGATGTTTGGCTCCGCAGCTCATTTCAAGGAGGGAGTCCATGAGAAGAACAGCCATAACCGGACCGATGGCCCCAATGGCATTAACTCTGTGGGAGATGGCAGACCCGTGGAGTTTTACTTTGCGTCTGATGCGAGGTAAGGAAACAGTCATCTGCATCTGATGTACTGAATCCAACATGGAGCCATGTTGTTATTGAACTCTTCTTCGTCTCATCTTCCTTATCATCTACTTCATATCGCAAATGTGATCAAAAGGATTTGAAAATTCTCAAGTTGGTTTCTTTTTTGTGATTTATGTTGCCACAGCGCCATCATTGAGCACACCAACAAAGTGCTGTACCTGGAGGATGATGACATCGCAGCTGTAAGAGGAGGGAATCTCTCAATCCACAGGATAAACCGGCAGGCCGGTGAAGATCCGGTGAGAGCCATTCAGACCCTGCAGATGGAGATGCAACAGATCATGAAAGGTGACATAATGAATGGAGCAATATTCTATGTTATGACTCTAAATTTGTTTATTTCAGCTTCATTTTGACAAGCTTGGTAACTTGGTTTCAATTAAAGGTTAAGACTGATTAGACTTTAGTTCAGTAGTCTGAAGGGAGTCTTTGTGATAATAATAATAATAATAATAACAATAATAAACTTTATTTATGTAGCACTTTTCATACATAAAATGTAACACAAAGTGCTTAACAGAAATTATAAAAGCAACAAAACCCTGTTCCACCCACCCCCACATATAAACCCAAGCACCCAAAAACACGCACAGAAACAACACACAG
>JAVQJG010131269.1:0-50830 GCA_036024015.1 Craterocephalus amniculus | reverse complement strand
TTGCTGCTGTCCAAATTTGAGCTGTATAAAGGTAAATCATCTCAATTCGTGTTGTCCAACAAAGGGCCCCATGTCTGCCTTCGCCTAGGGCCCCAAACTTCCTAAATCCGCCACTGGTGTATTGTTGTTATGTTGTCAAATATCCACATTACTGACTGTCAAATAGGGTAGATATAGGTGTCCCACATTGTGCATCTAACCCTGGGCTTGGACTGAGTGCAGTGCAGGTAAACAGAGACAAACGCAGTCGAAGTGGCACGTGAACAAAATTGATGTCCCTTCCACTTGTCGTCAAATGGGGCAGACTTCTAGAAAAAGTTAGAACTTTTGGTGTGCTCCTTTAACCATTTAAACTTTTATGCAATACATACAACAGGGTTAGGGCAGAGGGTTAGGGGTGTTGGTAAGTACATATAGAATTTGTAATGGATATCAATGCAAAAAGCAAAAGTTTCAACTTCCCCAATACAGCAATTTAGCACGATTTAAGAGAAAATTACATCCACATGACTTCCTAAATGAGATTTTAAATGTAACTTTGGTTGACCAAATTTATGCTTGAAAGATCATAAAATGTCAGCTTGTATCCTTGTACCCTTTAGATCAAATTATTTCCGTAAAATAATGAACTTTAAATTAAATGTGGGTCCTACTCAGCAAACAAGAGATTAAGAGCAAGGGAATCTGTGTGGCACAAAGGTGCAGAACATAGAGAACCAATATGGAGCACAACACACTTGGGGAAGATGAGAAAGAGAATAAAGAATTGAGAAAGTCAGAAAAAAAAGCACTGCTGGGCACCAGTCACAGAGGCATAAATCTAGACCCTCACAATTGGATTCAAATGCAAATCCCACACGGAGCAGCCAGTGGAAAGGCCAGCTTCAATTTAGCCAAGCCTCAATGTGAATATGCTACCCCCAACTGTCAGGGACACTTCATTCTCCACTGTTTGTGTGTGCACGTGCACGTCCACATGCATAAATATGCATAGCTTTGTTTTAAAATGTTTAGCTTAAGACAGAAGAGACATAATTTAGATTTTATGGAAAATTACTACATCTTTTTCAACCTTTAATATTTCAGTTTGTACAGTACATGTGCACACTAATAAAAGTGTATGATGGAGCACTTTGAGCACATCCCACATCACTGCTTATTCTTTCCTTACCTCCCAGCTCCTCCAGAAAGGGAGTTAGAAATGAACCTGAACTGATTGAGAGTTAAAACCAGTTGCCAGGGTAGAAGCAGTGGGGTGGAAGCAGTTGCCGAGGCAGTGGTTGGTTACCAAAGGAGGAGGGGTAGAAGGGGCTGGGTAGGCCTGGTAGTTGCCAGGGGGCAGCCCGTTTGTTGCTTAGGAGTTCTGTAGCAATCGAGGTAGTGTTAAAGCCATTAGGAGGCCTTACCATATGAAAGGCTGGATGGGTGTGGCAGGGCTGAGGATGAGTCCTGGGAGGATAGCCCCACAGTCAAACAGCAGGAGCCTCACAAAAGAGCCTTTCAGTGGGCTATAACACACACATACTCATACAACATCCACCGTGGGATGCACTCCTATGCCGATCAGGCCCATTCAGAGCCAGCGACCGTGGCAACAGAAAAGGGGGAATTCCCTCCTTAAGCAGAGGAATGACGGGGCAGACAGAGGGAGAGAAATTTGAAAGAATGACTGAAGAAAGAGATGCTTAAAACACAGCCACACAGCTCCGTGTTTTCCAAAGATGCCATCCAGGCTGCAGCTGAGAGGCCCCCTGAGGGAGCCCATCCGACCTCTGGGTACAGCCTCATTACAGGGAGCAACAGTCCAGGCCTGGAAATCTTTATTTCCCTTTTAGTTACGAGCAGAGGTACCATTTACTATGCAGTAATGAAAAAACACATGGCGGCCTAAAAATAGCCTGCACTAATACATGGCAAACAGCCCAGGGAAGGAAATCTGGGTCTAAAAGACTTTGTGTACCTATATGTGTGTGTGTGTGTGTGTGTGTGTGTGTGTGTGTGTGTGTGCGTGTGCGTGTGTGTGTGTGTGTGTGTGTGTGTCTTTGTATCGACACATACCAGAGAGAAGCAGCATTAGAGGCCAGGCTCTGTTTCCTGTCCTTAACGGTGGGAATTTACGAACTTTTTATTATGATTGCAGCAATTAACTGTAAAACAGTGCAGGAATGGTCCTCTAACGGCTCGTTCATCTCAGTCTCACTTTCAGTAACATCCCTGTCACTCAAAGAGATTTTCATTTTTTAGTCAAAGTCAAATAAGTTTCAAATCATAAGGCTCATTGTGTTCTTTCTCATTTACTTGTTTCCATTTCATATATTCAAACTGTACAAGTTTCATGTCTGACTAGATGAGCTGAACATATCTTATGAAAAAGCAGCTTCGTTGTTGGTCCTTTTTTCCCACAACTTCAGCTCAAAAAAACATCAATGATCAATCCACATGTCAGAGTAGAACAATTTGAAAATAAGCATAATGGTGTCTTGAATTCCTTCTCTCTTCGGTAGTTTCCTTTTGTGTCGGGTGGTCGCCGGGTTCTTCTTTGTTGAAGTAGACACGGGGAGGCTGAGAGGGATTCAGAGAGGGGAGAAAACAACATTTGGGGAAGCTTTGTTCAACTTTTTACTGCAAAACCATTGAAAGAACCGTTGTACAGTTTGATCCAACTTGTCTGCTATTTCCTGGTTATGAGTCAGCAGTGAGGATTTGTGAGTGAGTCATTGTAATGGCTGGTGTCTGTGGGCGTCTGTGAATGGGACCAGTACGTGTGGGTGTGAGGCCTGTGGTTGGGAGTATGACTAAAGGGGCAAGGTTTGACTATGTGCACACATGTGTGTTTGTGTGTGTGTGTATAGAAGGAGAGCAAAAGGGGTGTGTTTCGGACGTTAGCATGTGATTGGCCAGCTCCTGCAGAGCCGGAGGCTGTGCAGACATCGACTACATCTTAATAAGATTATTCTCTCGGCCTAAGTGACATCTTTTCAGCTTTTACAATAAATGTTGGAATTTGTGTTGGTGGTTTTTCAAGGAAAAGTGGATGTGGAAAAACAATAAATTATTCCCTTGCTGAAAGTTAGATGAGAATTTCAATACTGCTCTCATACTTTACTCTTAGCATGATATGCAGAGCCATTTTTCCATTAAGTGCAGACAATTTTTAACATGTTAAGAAATGTGAGACAATTGGTACGGTTACATGATTTTCTTTAATTTAGAATTAAAATCTTCTCCTTCAGTTTCATGGAAAAGACTTTTTATTAATTTTGCTTTAAAGCCAGGGGTTGGGAAGGTTTCTGATTGGTTGGATAGTGGAAGTGACGTATCGTTCAAACATACATTTACCGTACTGTGCTGTTGCTGCAGTGTGCCGCCTTGTGTCCGCTTTGCGCATTCATGCCAAAAAATGGACACGCCTGGCGCAGGAGGGTGCATGTGTATGGCCACGGCGTTTAGGGGGATGGGAGCTTGGGGGCGCACACGCTTTACTAACAATATAAAGGTGACATACTAATAACTCTGTTAAGGGCACTTGCTCAATCAAGAGGGCAAGGGCAAGTGCTCCAGCACCACCTGACGTCTACCTGTGCATGGCGCTGCTCACGGCCTGCATTCTTTCTGGAACATTCTGGAACAGACAGGTGACTTGAGCAAAAACATTAGGTCGTGTTCAAATGGTCTCAACTTAAAGGAGCTAAAAGCGAAATTTTTCGCCGTTAGGTGGCGTAGTATGGAGCTGTCTCAAACCAAAACAAAGCCTGTGTCAATCAATGCCTCTCTACCTCTCCCTCAACCGAAAAACCACGCCCCTTTTTTTTTTTTTAAAAAGGAAAAACTCCTCTTTGCCTCATACAGTTTACTTTATTTTTTTATTTTAAACAGAGAGCATGTTTAAAATTATGTAGGCCTAAAACAGTATAATTATATATTTTTCTAAAACTAATGCAAATATGACTAGTTCAAGGTGGGGTGTGCTTGTGCAATACAACATGAGCTCAGCTAAGAACCGCAGCTTATTCTAATTATTCATCGTTATGATCAAAAACATGAAAATTTTAAAACAAGCCATTTTTATTTTGATGCAGCTTCTTAGAGAAGCAGCAGCCTGTCTGCACCAGCAGGTAGCAGCGAGTGGCTACCGTCTGTGGAAGAGGAAAAAAGAGACGTGGACGAGGAGGAATCCGCTCTGCGAGTCACGTACCAGAAGAAGAGCAAACTGGAGTCCTTTTCGGTCTCGCCACTCTGTCCACCTTGAGAATGCCAAACCAATATTAATCCGCATTTTGTCCCTTTCCTTGAATGATAACGTTGTTTCTTGGAGGTAATATTGGCTCCTCTTCGTCTTTGGTCGGATGCTTCCCACTTCTACCGGCGTGAGTTCCACCATCTTGAGTGCGCGCGCTGCGCCGTAAGTCCGGCCTGTGGCAGCTGTTTATAAAGACGGGGGCGCGTGTGCGCGTGTTTGTACATGGACGTACATGGACGCACGGCCGGGCCGGCTAGTAAACATAAAGCTGGAGATCAACACACAGAGGCGCTGTGTGACATCGCGCTATACTGAAAATACAAACCCAGTTCTTTACAAAAAGATTTTTTAACCCCTTCAGGGTGAAAGCAATGAAGTTCGCTCTTAGCTCCTTAATAAGCAGAAACCACATAACTTTTTTTTATTTCAAAACTTCTTTGAAAGTAGTTTTCCCTTCATGATTCCATATAAATACTTAAAAATATGAATAAAAACATGACCTTTTTCTACATGTATGCATTTTTTTTGTGTGTTAAAGCAAGCGGTGCAGTGGTTATTGACGTCTCCAGCACATTCTGGCATTTGTCAGCCCTCTGGTCCTGCTTCCTTCTGCCAGCAGTCTTTGTTACAGAGAGGCGGCAGTCATGGCAGCTTCTGAATTAGAACTGTGGCTCGGGGCACTTTGTTAACTTATGATGGAAAACAGACACCCTCACCAACACACACACCACTCCCATTCTACTGTCTCTTGATAAGGCTTGTACCCTTGTCAACAAGCACACATTTTAATTAGTGTTGATTGTTGTGGTGTGTTCAATAATTATTAATTAGAGTGGGAGGGGTCCCAGTCTTGATTGCATGCCTGGAGCCGTGATGTATTGTGTTGTCTCACACTCCAGAATAACAGAAATGCTGTGAAAAAAATCAAAGACTTGTGGAAGGGGTGGGCACGTAACCCCTGAGATAGCATCTTTTTAACTATGAACATATTATCAAAAACAAAATACGGACAGGCCGGGCATATAAATGTTGTAATGCAGTCATAAATGTATAGTTTATCTATTTTTTGCTGCAGAAATACTCGAAGTTCCTAATTACTACGTCTATGTATCAGCACAGTAACATGACAGCGTTTGCATTAAAACCTTGTCCTGAGAAAACTCAAAACAAAACTGAAATCTGAGCAAAATAAGCTGACTGAAATACAAGTTGCCGAAACACATTCTCCTTAATGTGTATGTTGATATGTGTATGTTAGCAGGGAAAAGTGTATTCTTTGCATAGAATGACAACCATGAGTTGGTTGGTCTGAGTGAGCGAATCAGAAACATTGTGTAATATATCTCAATGTGTAGCCACACTTCCAGCATCCCTGATCAAATCAAACTTTATTTGTATAGCCTTTTTCATACCTAATCATGCAATACAAAGTGCTTTGCAGTGTAAAATCATATATTAAAAATGTAAAAGTATAAATGATCAATAACACAAAAACTTTGTACTGTACATTTTGTAGTCATATACGCACACACACACGCACACACACACACACACACACGTGCAAACACACAACACAAACAGATGATGCCACTCTTCTTTTCATAGCATTAAAACTATGCCTTCCACTTACTGTCTCCTAACTGAAACGGTATAAGAACAAAGTTCGAGAGAGAGAACTAAAAGACAAGTTAAAAGATGATTGGCTCGACACCGCTGTGAGAAAACGATACCTTGGGGACCCATCCACACCAGGAGGTGCCCCACCAGCGACCACATTTTAAGAATCAGGTTCACATTTTGTAATAATTCAGAAACTCTGATACCTATTCTAACATGTTTTTTCAATAGAAATATGATACATATTTACTTTTTTCAGAATAACTTTTTTCTATTGCCAACAGGTTTTTAGTTCTTTTTTGTTCAACCCTTTGAGGGTCAAACCTTTTTTTATGCCTCTGCTTGTAAAATCCAAACCCTAAATGAAATGAGTGTATCTCTCCAACCAAAGGGTCTATTTGAATACTTTTGGAGTCAATGGTTGGAGGAAGATTTACCAAGATATGTAAATAATGAATGTTTTCCTTTTGCATTTTGGCAAACTTTGGCGCCATCTCTTCTCAAAGTCGTTCAACTAGCAGAACTTGGGTTCAAAATGTTAATGTTTGCAAGTCTTTTATGAATATTGATCCATTCATTGATTCATTCAAGGATTTCTTTCTTCATTCAGCTTATAGATACAACAATGAGAGGAATGTGAAGCTTCTTCATTTATTTTAATAACTCCCCTGATGGATGTAATTTTATTTCTATGTATGTGCAAAAGCAAAACAGAGATGCAGGAGCTTTCCAGTCTTTGCATTTGTCTTAGAAAAAGACGTATAAACCTATGAACACAGTGTGGTACCTTTTATTCTCTAGACTGCAACATATCAGGATTTAGGTTCACTAGTCTTCTTCCTGAATATATGTGGGTTGCTATCTTCACCTGCAGAGTAACTGAAACAATGGCTGAATGAGCCTGATGGTAATTTGTTGTTATCTCCCTAACCAAATGTCTCACTATTCATGCCTGTGTATGTCGGCATAATGAATTCTTTTACAGTGAATGTCAAGTGTTATTTCTAACCTTGACCTCCTGCAAACCTTAACAGTATTTTCCTCATATTGCTATTTAAACAGACCTTTTGAAATCATCACCCTCACCATTCAAGCATGAGAGCGAAGAAAATAAAGTCAGTGCTGCAGTGTTTGGTCATTATTTGATCTTTTCCATGCATTTGTTATCATTTTGGCTGGATGGCTTTTTGTTTTTTTCACTTCTCCAAAATTTGGTTTCACAATTTGACTGATTTTACAGAGGAGGTTATAAATTAGCTTCATATCATCCAACAGTAAATATAACAGGCATCTAGGAATGATGTTTGTACATAAAAACTGGTATGTTTACGCATAGGTTTCCAAATACAGAAGCCTAACGGGTACTTTAATGGTGTAGGGTACCATTTTTTAAAAATGATAAGTATTTTAGATCTGAATAATTCCCCCAACCTGTTTTAATATTTTGGCTCATGACCTTTGAATCAGTATGAGCAGGTGGAGCTGAGGCACATTACACTTACGCTCTTTCTGTAAAGGAGCAGTCCATCTCACCGCCCTAACCACCGTGAAGGTTTTTAGCCGTGACGTATTTACTAACGGGAACACGCAAGTTTTCACACAGGTGCTTCATCTGCTTGCCAGTGCGACTATTTGGGAAGATAAACTGCGCCTCCTTGCTCTTCAGGCGCTCCAGACGTTTTCTTTTTCTGTTGATATCCTCACTTGTTAGCAAGAATACTTTCCTACCGCTCAGACGGTGTCTGCGTCCGGGAGAGGAAAAGCAGGACTTTGTTCTATTTCGTCACTTTGACCTACAAGTTTTTGAACACGAATATTTGGACACTTTTTTCTTTCGCCTTACCAAAACAAGAGATTTAGTCTAGATTTCGCGACCAAGAAAGATGACTGACCAGGCTAACCCAAATATCCAGTCTTTGTTCTTTGGATGCCTGACTTGTCTTGTTGTGACCTCTGTTGTGAACGCAGGCGGTAAGTGAACCTTGCTGAGAAAGACAATTTGAAAAAGCAAACAAATAAAAATACAGAAACTTGCTAAATGTAATTTCCCCCCAAACATATCCATAACCTTCCCATAAAACGTTAAAGCAACTTGTGATGCACAAAACGTTAGACAGAGCGCACAGGTAATACGCGTAAAGGTTTGGCACATTGTTGTGCGTATTACGATCGTCTCCGGAGAACAATCTTCCACTAACTTGCAGTTTTTCATTGTTTGAACAATAACTTAAAATATAGAATAAACACGTGGGTAAACAGTGTTTGTTCAGTTTAATAAACCCGTGCGTAAAAGTTGAGGAGTTCGTTTAAGCGGTCCATGTTGCGCGCTGTCATTTTTACTCCAAACTTACGAATTTCGGTATTTTCTGATAGACATCATACTTATGAGGGTTTTTTGTTTGTCTGTTTGTTTGTTTGTTTGTTTTGGCGTAATAATAATGTGGCAATAGATTGATACTGAAAAGGATGATATGCTGCTGTGATCCCATCTGATGTTTAATACCCATCAAATGAGGTGGACAAAGCGCACGCATACCAAATTAGACTGTTAAGCTGTTGAGACTCAAACAATGATCTTAACACAGCAATATGTCACAAAAGTTCTCCCAGCATGCTTTGGGGAGTTATTAATTTTTATTTAAAATTTTAAATTTTATTTTGAATTGAGATTTTATGTGGAAAATACTTTAATACATATTACTGGTTTTTGTTCAAGTCAGGATGTAAAAATTTAGTTCTAAAAACGTCAAATACTAAATATAAGCAATTTTTTAACATACAAAAGAGATGGCACTTTGTAGACTGATAAACAGCAGAAGAAGATCAAGATCAGCTTAGTCACCCTGAGGTCTTATAAATGAAATTTTCATGTAGGATCTGTTTATGTTTTCACTTAAATCAGTTTTTATGAAATATTTTCTACTTTAAAGACATAGAGGCCGAATTTAGACAGAAAAACATATAATGCTGATATCCACTTTTTTTCCTTTTTTCATAACCCCTCTCCTCAGGTCGAGTTTTTGTGTTGGACCTGAGGAACTCTTCTGGTGTCCAAGGCTTCAGGGATGCTGAACAAGCTTGTGCCTCACAGCAAGCGCGCTTGGCATCAGCAGAGGAGCTTCGTCATGCTGTGGTGGAGTGCTTCTTCTCCCAGTGCACCCGCGGGTGGCTCTATGGAGGCACAGTAGGGTAAGAAGAGAGGCATGTTTCATGGTTTTAAGAGCTATATAGCAAGGCATGAGATTTCATGGATGGTCAGAGGTCATCTTGGTGTGTGTGGTTGTGCGTCTGTGTTATGGAGATTCCTGGAACGGATGAAAGAGAAAGGAAGTAAACAGAGCGGCAGCTTTAGAGGGAGCAGAAGATAGAGGAGTGTCACATTTCAGGAGGGGAAGAGAAAAGGCAGAGAGGAAGAGATGGAGAAAGACTCCTCTGTTTCCTCTTGGAGGAGGAGGGAATTCTGAGCCAGGGTGTCATGTCGACAAGTGCCTCCATTTACACTCCTCATCTCCACGGCAACATGACACACTGGTTTCATCACTGAGAGAAAGAAACAGACACGCAGTTTGGGCCTGGAGGAAGCCAGGTACAAGCTTAGGTAGATATGACTGACAGATTTTGCCCTGTTTTTTGTGGTTAGTAAATAGATTTTTTTTAAATTGTAGTTTTAGTCGATGTTGTTCGGATTTAATACATGAAGTAAGGATGGTTAAAAAAAGCTAACATGCAGGTGTTTAGTTAGGTTGAGCTTTTGCATTACAACCTCAGAAAATACTTTCTCAGTCAAAAGTCAATTTCCAAGATATGTGCTAATGCGTTATGCCAAAGTTAGTCATAAAATGCCTTAAAAAGTCTGTTGTGTATGAAGTAGGCTTAATTAAAACACAACACACGCACACAACTAAATCCAATTTTTACTCATAAAATCTGAATTAAGATTTTAAAAAGCAGTCAAACAAAAACAGAATGAGCTGTGAAAAATATCCCCTGTTGGTAAGATCCAAAAGGAATGCAATAAATTCATAAGGGACACTTCCCGGGGTTGGTAATAAGTTGCTTAACATGTTAACTTGCACTTGCAGCTTCTATCCACCCCCCAAAAATGTCAAAATTCTGACAGTGTGTCATGTAATATTATGGAAAATTAACTTACATGTAAAACTAGTTTTCTACATTTTAAATCAAAGTAAAAATTCAAGTCTGCTTCAAATCTGCCCTGAAAATAAAACCTGTCTGCTCAGAGGAAAAGCAGAGACCTTTATTTGTTCCTTATGCTTCTCCTCTCTACATGTTGGTCATCAGCTTTCACACTTGCTCACCATGTTTCACAGTGTATCATCCTTCTTCTGACTCTGTCAGGTGCTCCAGACCTCACTCCTCTCCATTTCTAATGACTCAGTAGAGTAGTGACAATGAACATGCTCAATGTGTTGAATTTCGCATCATATATTCAGCGTGAATCAGTTTTTCATTCACCTTGACTCTTGCATTGTACACAGTGAGAAATAAATGATATGGTCCCTTATCGAATATAAATGCACACAAAAAAAATTGGAAAATCTTTTGCTAAAAACAGCTTAACTGATTTACATGAAACACTGGATTATTAAAAGAAACATAAATGAGGTGATATGGATGTGGCTTTTCACTTGGAGTTTACTGTACATATTATTTTTTATTACATTACTGATATCAGTTCTGTGAAAGAAACACAGTTGATACTTTTCAAACCCTACAAGGATCCTTAATGATGTGCTTTGGTGTCATAAGTTTTGCTGAAGGACTGTTATGGTGAAAAACATTAAATTAGGCAGATGAAAAGATAAAATAATAAAAAGATAAAAAATAATTAAAGAAGGCAGTAATAAAATGGTTGTTAAGAAGTCACCTAATGGTACTTTTTGAATTGTGTGTATATAGTTGAGGATGGGACTTAAACCATGACATATAGTTCTTTCTAAGGAGAGATTTATGCTTTCTGAGGGTAAGAAAGACTTGACCTGGAAAGACCCATGGTTCAGGGGTAAGTGAAGCTTGGCACGACTGAAAGGCAGATCGGGTCTCCTAAAAACACTTAGGGGGTGCTTTAAAGAATCCATTTTCAGGTTGTCTTTATTTGTAGGTTATTAAGGTCCTAGATAGTTCTGAAATGATTAGGATGTAAGTAATTTTTCAAAACAGTGTATTTATGAATATTACAAACATCACAGGTGATCCGTCCCATTTAATTCCTTACTGTGGACAGCTGCATTGTTTGTTTGTGTGCTGTAAGGCCCAAAGGTTCCTGGAAGGACCCTTCCTGCATAGAATGTTTTTTATTTTTCTGAAACACCAAGCTAAACGTTGAACATTTTCTTTTTTTTTTGCCCCCTCTTTATTTCCTTTAGATTTTCTCCTAATCGTTCAAAATACTCTCAAGCTTAACTATGGCCTCAATTCACTCAGGTAAATAAGCAGGTATGTCCATCACAAGTTGTGGAACATCACTCCCCACATACAAAATGTGTGCTTTATCTTGGCTTGGTTGTTCTGCTGTACATCCATGAGAGGAGAGTGATGAGTTTAGAGTTTATTTCTGATTTCCAAGATCAGCTTCATGCAATAGCAAACATGCTGACGGTGGACCAAAGGTCAGAAAATTTACAATTTAAGTAAAAGGTTTTAAAAAAAAGGCAACACAGTCTGGGTGGCCACTAAAAAAACAATGAAGCATCTTCTTTGTTTCTTTTGATGGTTGCATGTGAGCTATGGTGCACAACAATGCCCCTACTGAGTCTAGTGGCACTGCTCCATTGCTACGTCCAACTATGCATCTGCAAACTCCTTAGAAAGAAATTATGCACCTACAGAAGACAGGCCTCCATCTGTATGCATACAAATTCAAACGTGGGGCATAAATGAAGATTTAAAGTATCAAATGTAAATACTGTAATATAATAAAGTATACTCTCAATGTTTTGAATTTGATGCTTGTGAAAATGCAATAGTCATTTTCAGATGTTGTAACAATATACACACAAAATACAGGAATTCATTTTTCAGAGGCCATGGAGCGAGATAATAGCATATTGTGTCCAGTTAGACACTTTTTGCTTCATATTTGCTGCTTGTGTCTCACACATTTTGAATAGTTTATTATTTTAAAAATTTGCTCAACCTGCAGAAGTGTTTTCTGTAGCTATACAGCTGTAATTGTGAGTTGAGGGAAATGAAAAAGCTTCATCCTCCACAGCTGCCATACTTTGGTTCAATGGTTGTGTTTTAATTTTTCGCTCCATAATGTAGACTATGCTGTTTTTTATTTTTACAAGAAACAGTCTCAGTTCACTTATTGTAGTCTTCTAAATAGTACTGATTGAAGTTTTATGTATATTTAAGAAAAAAAAGCAAAATCTCTTACTGACACTGAAATCCACTCTCCCTGATTTACATCATCACCTTACCTGTCAATCACACACATGCTGTGACCACCTTGTGACCAAACACTATAAACCAACATAGAGAATCAACCTTAATTAAGCTACGTAGAAACTCTAATGAACATGTAATTTGGTTTCTCCTGTTAAAGGAAGGTTATAAATTTGATAAATGGTTCTTCTTTCGTATTCCCTCCCTCACACACAGTTGCCCACATGGGTTACAGTTTGGTGTTTTGATAGTCTGTTCTTAGTGTTTTCTGGGTGATTTCTGTCCAGTTTCCTCTCAGTCTCTTGCCCTTATAAGCTTAAGTTAGCATGGCACACACATGCATCATGACTCACAGTCTCTCTGCTCTGCCAGTCAAATTCTTTCCAAGCACCCGTGCTTTCATTGGTTCAGTTACAGTCACACACACACACACAGTCTCCTTCTTGGCCAATATCTTATCCTGATACTGAATGCTTCTTTAAAAAGAAGGCAAATCAAATGTGTCATTGATGAAAAGTGTTATTAAAATGACATTTTCCTAGAAAGGGTTGACTGGCGCAGAGTTCCTATGGGAGCATGATTTGATTGGCCTGGGAAGTTTGAGTCGGTCATGCCTTTTTTAGGATGACAAATGAGCATATACTAGAATGACGCAGCAGCAAAACAAGAGTATTTACTCAGCACTTTTAGCATAGCGATGGGAACACTTTCAATACTTTTTAGGCCACGTATTAAACCCATTATTTTAGGATAATTTTAAATGAAGTTGACTGTTATTTCAGACTTTGTCTCAGGAACTCCTGTGTCATTGTGCCACATGTTACAGCTGCAGATACTGAAGCGTATCTGAGCCATGCTGTATGTTCCTGGACCCTGATGTCATATTGAAATAATTTGAATAGGCAGAAAATCAGGGGGTAACCGTGAGAGTGCTGTACTTTTCTATATGTCTGCATTCTGTCCTGATTACTGTTCATAAACCAGAGCAGCATTTCACACAGGAGTAACATTGTGAATCTTACTCTCATGTTACATTAGGTGTAAAAGATTTATGTCCAAAATCTAAAAGAAGACAAAAGATTGGCAAAACTAGCATGCTGCATATAGTTTTGCAATGTTTAGCTGAGTGGTTTCCAACAAGTATGACAGTCCCCTTCTAAAAGGTCACAAGATAAATCAGAAGGGTCCTGAAATGATTGATTAGACGGGAAAGGAGTAAAAAGAAAGTTCTTTTAAGCTAATCTGTTAGTATTTGATTTCGCTCTCCTTTTTGTGACAGTGTGTGGGTCCTGTCACTGTGTGCCTCGACTGAGCGTGCGCCCTGGCTACTTGGCCACGGGGATATCCCTTTGGCTGACTGGCAAGTGCGCATGACTTTCACCCAGGAGGTTGTGGGATCAATCCCCGCCCGGGCCTTCTGGTCATCCTGCTACATTTTGAAAAGCTGATTTTCCCATCCTTTGTGTATTTCCGATCAACAAAGCTTTTATTAGTTGGTTAGTGTCATATTCACTTTGCTCCTTTTATCTTAGTAGTGAGTGTTTATCATTATTAAAGTTTAAGACCAAACTTGTCTGAACACAGGCTGAGATGCAGCTTGACATGCAAAAACTCAACACAACACAACAGGAGAAACATGTGACCACATTACGTCTTGCTGAATCTCTTTTTCAAAGGCCATTTACAAAAAGGTGTGATATAAATAGAGAGCTTTGGATTTGCAAAGTTATGGTAGATAACTTTGCAAATCCCCGCAGAGAGATCTTTAACCAGGTCTTCTAAAGTTGATGAAGAAGCAAGCCTCCTTGTACTGGACTGAGCTGGTTCATGCCTCAAAATGTTTTGTTTTTGTTTTGTTTTTTTGCCAACATGACCCATTCTTGTAGCCCTCACCAAAAAATAGACATTTCTTTTACAGGTGTGACAATGCAGTTAACATTACTGGTACAAGGGCAGAAAAGAATGGAAAAAATGTGCTAATATAAGAAGCATTTCAAAGAATGAAGATGAAGATGAGGTCATCCTCACTGTAAAGGACTGTGTGGGCAAATAGTTAAAAAATGTAAAGAACTATTTCTTAACATAAAAATAGGGTAGAAATGGGATTGTTATCTTCTGTATATAATATCATGAATAGACTCAGGAAATATAGAAACAATTTTATATATGTAACAAGGCTGAAAATCAAGAGGAGTTTCAGTTGGAGTCATTTTGCTAGATGTGATAAAGTATGTTAAAAGTAAACACACTGCAAAATTTTGACCACCCTCTATCCTTGATTCCCCCAAGGGTTTTGAAATATTTAGCTGTAGGCTCTCAGTCTCATGTCACATTGTAATTAATGAAATTCTCATGTAATCTACATCTTAATATCTTCATCGTGTAATATTTGATATCTGCTTATCTATTTGAAGGACCACAGTGTGTAATATAGTGGGCAGCTCATTGAAGGCGGTGGCTGTGAGGACAGAAAATGCTACAGAGGACCTGGCACACTTGGGCGCCTTCTGCGTCAAAGACAAAGGTCAGTAGATGCTCCGAAACATACGTAACCTATCCATACACAAGTTGTGAGTAACAGTCTAATGGGGTCACTAGCTCTTTAGCCGACAAACACGTACACCAGTTACTGAATTGTAACAGATGGAGACCCTTTCGTCTTCAGGACGTCATTCATACCAAATTCTGACTTAACCATCTGAGGGTCTTGAGACCAAGCAACATTTTATGTATCTTACATGAATTGTAGCCTCAGTGGCCCGTTCAGCTGCTGATGTTGCCCATCTGCTTGAAGGTTCAGTAAGTTGTGCATTCAGAGATCCTATTCTATGATTGTAACCAGTGGTTATTCACCTTTCTATCATCTCATCATATCCAACCAGTCTGCCCACTCTCCTTGGATATTAACAAGATATTTTCATGCAGACATTTGTTTCACACTAGATAATTCTTCTTATTTAGACACTTCTCTTTAAACTTTAGAGGTGGTTGTGTCTGAAAATCCCTGTAGTTCAGCCCTTTCTCTAATACAATCAGCCATTTCTTCCCCATCCTGATGCTCCATTTGCATTTCAGCAAGTTATCTTGATCACATCTATGTGTTTAGATGCATTAAGTTGCTGCCATGTGTTTAGATAATTAGTTATTTGTGCTAACATGCAATTGAACCAGTACACTTAATCAAAGGGCAGGTGAGTGTATGTGTATGTCTGAATATTAATCATATGTCAAAACTTTTCTAAATTGGCTTAATTATGAAAGATAGTAGTGGTGCAGTAAAACGTTATTTGGGTTATTTTGTTAGTATATGGTTTATGTGGTTTATAAGATTTTGGACATCATTTGCACTCAGATTTCCATTTTTACTTTTACTTTAGAGGAATAAATCTTCATATATTGTCACCAGAACATCATAAAAATATACTATTAGGCCTACTACTGTTATATTACAAATATAAGGATTCATTTTCTATTATCATTAATCTTAGGGAAGCATTTATTATGCAACACTATAGTATTATCTATTAAGGTAACACTCTTGTTTCCAGGATGGAAGAGGTACTAAATAAGATTCTTGTTTTGAGGATATTGATCTTAATGAGGGTAAATACAACATGCAAAAAAAGTGTTTGGGTTTTCCAGTATTATGAGCTCTGCAACAGAAAAATGAGTTGTATCGAAAATATCAAACCTGTCCTCTAAGAACATATTATATTTATGGATTAAATTCAGGAAAACATACTGTAATCAAGTCCTTCCATAAATGCTGTTACCTCCTGGACTATTCTCAATTTGTAAAAGCAATTTTAGAAAAAAAATACATTTGAAAACATTGATCATACAAAGTTAAACATTGTGACTGGGTTCACTGGTCCTTGCTGTTATAATCCATAACAAGCAATCTGAAAAACTTGCGTGCTCACCGTTTATTGCTTTTATAAATGTCTCTATGGTTGGCAGGCCTGCCTTGTGGAGACCCTCCTTCCTTTCCTAACGCTCTCTTGGAGGAGCACTCTGGATTTGAGATGGGAGACGAGCTGGTGTACACATGTGTGTCAGGATATGCGATGCCAAGTGGACACACCGCCTTCAGCCTGCTGTGTGACAGCTGTGGGGAGTGGTATGGAGCAGTGCAGATTTGTGTCAAAGGTAATAAGTTTATTTCAATGTTTATGTTAACGTGCAGAAATAGAAATGTTGGAATGAGAAAGCTTTGCTGTTTTTCCCCATTTTTCAAAGCTTGAAGTACTGAACTCCTGGCTCTTATGAAACAGGCTCTTCGTTGTGGGTTGGGATAAAAATGGCTGCCTTGACACCTCAATGTGACATGCCATGAAATGGCCTTGTTGATTGAGGAGGGATAAAAGATCTCAGAGCAAATGGGCTGTGTGGAGGGTTAGATGACGGACTCATAGTTTGTGTTTTAAAGCTGTGGTTCTGTCTATATGTAAGGATGTGGAAAATCTTTTAGATACAGTTTAAAAAAAATCTTTTTACTGTAATCAACACAGTATTTAGAGTTTTCCAATTTTCTTGTGACACCGCTAAACAATTTAATCAATTCTTTTGTCTAAAGTCCATCATCCTGTGTCACAAAAAGAACTCAAATTATTTCATAAAAATAAGTTGATGATTGTTGTCTTGAGAAAGGTTATTTACTAATTCTCTGACCAATTATCTGCTCCAATGAAACAGAAGAGAGTGTGCAAATTACTTCTGTATGACTTCATAGCACCTGAAGAATAAAACAAAAAACAAATGTCAGCAAAATTACAAGAACATAGAGGTCAGAGTCACGTTAGGCTTTGGTAATTTTAAAGCTTTAAAGCTGCTGCCATATCAGTCACCTGGAGTCAGACAAGGTAGAGCTGAAATCTGATTGGAGAAGTACAATATACATTGTTGAGGATGGATATCCACTGAATTATTACATAAGTTTTTTTGAGGATAACCAGCAGTTTGTAGGAGCCATACTGTGTTTTCCTAGTGTCAGTGTCAGATCCAGCTTGACCCTCT
This sequence comes from Craterocephalus amniculus, assembly GCA_036024015.1. Classification (NCBI taxonomy): domain Eukaryota; kingdom Metazoa; phylum Chordata; class Actinopteri; order Atheriniformes; family Atherinidae; genus Craterocephalus; species Craterocephalus amniculus. The sequence goes on along the minus strand of JAVQJG010131269.1, from coordinate 33,549 downwards.
TTTGTAGTGTGTTTAAGTTCTAGCTTTCCTTAACCAAATAATGCATCTTGATTGAAAAACTAACAAACAAACAAAATATAAATAGAGCGATACAATTTCTTTGGGTTTCAGGTTAGTTTTTCTAACATTTAGGCCTAGTTTTGGAGTTTGATCCTGCCACTCAGATGGAAAGTCGGGCGCTTCTTAATATTGCACATTAGACACTGAACACTTGGTTAAGAGGAAATTTTTTAGGTCATAGAACGAAGGCTCTGTCACAGTCCCCCATAAAAAGGACCCTAACGTCATGCACACTCTTCATGTTGTGTTAAAAACTGGCCTCCCCAGTTATAACACAGCAGCAAAGCAGATTGAGCATGATGGGTGGTGCGTATAAATAAAATCAGAACAGACCTTGTGGTTATAGAGAAATCTTCTGTCTTCATGTTTTAACAGATAACATGTTTATAGGTATACAAAAGCAAGCATTTTAGGGAAATTGCAATTTCAAGAGATGGAGCAATTGGTTAGCTACTCTTCCTCCGGGTAAAGTTGTCACGGCCAATTTGTGCAAATCATTTGTGTCCAGCATCGAGTCAATACCTTTATAAAATCCTGCGAAAAGTTTTTATCTGTCTTTAACTTTAAGCAGTCGGAACAGTCTAAGCACATCAATGCTTTATTTCTCAACTCCAAGCCAAACTATTCTTAATATTTTCTTTAATCTGATCCATTTATATGGTGTGTTTGTTTCCCTGCAGACGATCCTGAAAGCCACGTTGACTATGAGGACAAGTTCACAGACTCCTATGAAGAGACCGATCATGACCACGAGAGTCCAGAGGATACACAAGACAAGTTTTCTGAGGAGACATATGATGGACAGAAGAGCATAGAGCAACAAGAGATAACATCTAAAATTAAAGTAGTGGAGAGGCATCAGGAGCAACAGCATGAAGAGCATGATCTGACAGGAAAGACGGAGAGCACCGAAGCACTGGAAGATGTCGTAGAAGAAGGAGCAAAAACTGAGGATCCTGCTTTGGAGGATTTGAGCAGCCATCCGAGGTGGGAGGAGGAGAAGATCGGACTGGTCAACGTCGATGTAGCTGCAGCCACAGAAGAACCCGTCTCTGTACTCTCCCAAAAACATATGTTCTGGTTTCCTCACGAGGCGTTCCCAGAGGAGGAACCTCCCGTCTCCACTGACCCCGTCACGCAGAATCCTCCCACACAGATAACGCAGAGAGCCTCCGGGGGCCATTCTGAGGAGAGTAAAGAGCATGGGAGCCAGGAAACACCTCACCATCCGATCCCTATCGATGTCGATGATCACGATGATGAACCAGAGGGCTACGATGATCACGAACATGATAATGATGACAGAGATGAACAAGACAAAAGCCACCATGACGACTTAGACATCCACGAAGGCAACCATTATGATGAACTGGGCGACTTCGACAGTCACCAGGAAGAGCACCGTGATGATCATGATGATGTGGATAGAGAAGACCACCAAAAAGACCACAAAGACCATGATGATCACGATGATCACGATGATCACGATGATCACTATGACATGGGCGAACATGAGGATGACCGTGATCGCATTCAATATGGAAGCCACGAGTATGACGACAGAGACGATACGCATGATGAACACAAAAGCCACAAGGATCCGATAGATGATCATAGTGAGCGTGATGGAGACCATCCCGACCGCTCCGAGGAACAGCCAGACCACGATGACCATGATAACGATGATGATACGGATCATGATGATCATGGACAGAAAGATGACGATCTTTATGACGATCATGACAGCCGGGAGGATGATGATCATGTGCATGCAATCATTTCTGGAGCCCCAGAGGGGAACCTCACCCAGAGGGGACCAGAAGGCAAGGCCACCAAAGACGAGAGCTGGTTGGATGGCTATCCCGTTACCCTGGGAGAAATGAGTAAAGGTAAAACCACAAAAGATCAGAAGGGACAAAAGGAGGGTGAGGGGGTTATCAAGACAATGGATAGACCCAATGAGGTGGAAATACGTAGACCGGTTCTTCACACCAGCCCGCCAGACACACATGAGTCTCCCACTAGCGCACCCGAAGTAGATCAGGAGGCAAATCCAAGCTTCACTGCTGCTTCTCCTGACCCTCTGCACCCTTCCGACAGTCCTTCTTACTCTGACACCCTCGATTATGACACACAGCAGGCAGCTCCCACCCACTCCTGGCTGGATGATCTCACCGAGCACCCCTTCCTTGATCACGGACCAGCTCCTCCGGTGCAAGATGGCGACGTTTTTACTGGAGTGATAGGGGAGCACACGGTACACAACCTGCCCGGTGAGACTGGTGAGAGGGGTGAGGCGGAGGGGGAGATGAAGGGGACCATGTGTTCGGGCGAGGATTGCCCCGCTCACCCTCCGAACCCTTCCGGTGAAGGTCCCAAAGTGGCAGCGATAATCGTAGCAGTGTGTGCTGTAGCCACGGCCGCCATCGTTGGAGTCTGGTGTTACAGACGGCAACAGCAGAAGAGCTCCATGTATGAGATGAACGGAAAGGGCCAGAGTCAGAACAGACAGGGCCAACAGATAGAGATGCAGCAAAAAGTTTAGGAGTTTGTGATGATGGCGTCGATGATGGGCAGAGACACTGACGGGTAGATTCAGATCAATCTGGGAGTAACGCACAGTTGTTTTACTGAAGATGTGCAGAGTAGAGGCAGGAACACGTAACCTGCTCCGGCTCTGTTCCAAAGACCAAAACATGGCTGTGCAAACGGAAAATTTTGTGAAGCAGTAAGATAGACTTGATGTGAAACTCAAGTCAAACAAGATTACAGTTTCCTCATCAATCAGTTACCCTCCCTCCACCTCTGTTGTACCTATCCATTACACTGAAAGCTCTTCATCGTGTTGGACACATTAACGAGCTGTGCCTCAACTCAAAAAAAACTGAAAAAAAAAAGATTTTTGACGATGTACAGTAGGAAAACCACATCAGAAGGCCTGCCTGCCTGAATAAATGAACTAAAGAACCTTTAAAAACATTCAGACCTTTTGGTGAAGATCCTCTGTTACCTTGTTGTTATTTCTGTTGACATCGTGGAGTTTTATTTTTGTTTATTGTTTTTTTTTAATCTTTCGGTGTCAAACATTTTTCTTTTATCGTGTTTTCGATAACTTCGATAAAAACTTTATTCCTCTTGTTAAACAACAGGAGCTCTGAATTTCAAAGTATGACAGGCCTTCACAGCCAATTTAGGCTGCTGGTCCAAAGGAAAAGGAAAATGCCGAGACGATAATGAAAGGTAGAACCATGGTAGACGGGCAAGTTCAAAGGTTAAAGGGCGCTGTGTGAAGGGAGGATATATTTTTCTCTCTGTGGATTTTGGCAGTCAGCTTGTGAGACATAAAAAGGCATCCAGGCCGCAGACTCAGCCGCTGCATATGTGTGATAAGGAGTGTGTGTGTGTCTCAGGCTTGTGCAATTTGCAGCAGTGTACAGCGTTTGAAGTTTGCAAGTGAGGAACCTGAGTGGCATTCAAACCAACCAGATTAAACATGATGGTGCTGCCATTGCGGCAGAGAATCAAACTCTCATATGTTGCAGTTTCAGCATTAAATTTATTTATAGGAATCTATATATTTTTTTAAATATTACATTAGATCACACACCTGGCTGTATTACCTCATTTTCAATGATGGTGCTGCCAAAACAGACACGACTTACGTTTTCCTAACATAACTACCTTGACTGGAGATGGAGTCTCTGAAACCAGCTGCATCTCAGAGACAAAAAAAGCACAAGAAAAAACATTTTAACTTGTCGGACAGGCAGCTGCCAGCAGTTGGGTCGAGCAACTTTAACTAACACGCTCAGCAAGATGAGAGGTCATAGTGGGCGCTGAACAGATCCCAATGGTTAATGGACTGTACCTGTACAGAGCATTTCCAGTCACGTCGACCACTCAGAGTGCTTTGACACTACATGTCACACACACACTCGTACTGCACTTTCATAGTTACATAGTGGTGCTTTCTACGATCACACACACCTTTATTACCCTATAGACGTTATGGGGGGGGGGGGGGGGGGGTAGTTTGTTCTTTAGAGTCCTAAGGACCATTTGGCATATATTCAGGAAAAGCCTGGAATTGATCCCCTAACTTTCTGGTTGATGGACGACTTTTCCTCCACCTGAGCTACAGCCGCCAGTTCTTGTTATGTCATGGCCTTTCCATCACTACACAGATGAAGCGTGTTAAATCTGACAGTGTTAAACGGATTTAATGAGTGTGATTTATCCCGATGTAAAATGTCAGTCGTTAGGTGTAAAATCAGTGTGTGTTTTAGAGTAAGTCTGTTCAAGTGCAAAAGCCATGTAATTTCTCTATTTTTAACTCTATGAGATGGTAGGAGCTTTGAAAGGTTATTCAGTGTCTGATTGATGGAGTTGTCGTCCTAGGTATAGAATTTACACGTTAAAATTGGTCAAAAGTTTTCAGAGGATAATACTTTTTTCAGTCTGTTTAAATACAGTTTCAGTTTTGTAAAAAAAAAAAAAGACCTAAACAAACAAAAGGAAAATGCTATTCAGGCCCGATTTCAGGAAACACTTTCTCTTTCTTATCAGAGCTCTCCATCAGGAGCTATCTGATCATTTCCTGCTTGTTTCTTTGGTTAGAAATCAATTCTCTGCAAAGATCTGGTTCGGTATCCATACCTTGTCATAAGAACATACAATGTATTTACAATGTACTGTAGTGTTATATGATTGCATATTTACATGTCTTTATTTCTTTACTGTTTGAGATATTTTAAAGGAATTGTTTCGTTTCAAAACTGTATCATAAAAGTGCAAACGCAAATAAATATGAATAGCCATTAGATCATTTAAATCCCAATAACAGAATATATTTTAGTTACTGTAGCAAGTGAATGTCTTGTAGTTATTGTCAAAAATGAGTGTTGGTTATGAAACAGGGTGTCATCAGTCATGATCACATTTTTCTTTTTTGTTGCCAAGTTAAACCTTCTCAGATCAATTACAAAGCACTTTTACTACATTTATTTAAAACCCAGGTATGAAAGATATGATTTGTTGCATGTCACACAATATCTTTCCCAACCTGATTTGGTTCAATTTGTTTTATGTTTCTGTAAATACATATCTATGATTGTGATAATTTGCTAAATATACTGTAGTGCTACTGGTGAAAAGAAAAATAGTTTTTCCTTACAGAGAAAAATCCGTCATAATCCCTCTCATTTTGTGGTAATAAACTGGTTCTTTTTTGCAACACTGTTCCAACCAAGGTGTAGATTGTTAAGAAATGATCTTTCTAATCATACACCACAGTCCATATCTGAAGATAGATCATTGCCATCATTACATTTGGACTTTTTAAAAATCATTATCACCAGTTAGAAACTATTAAATCTGCAGACTGTCATTCAACAGATTACATTACAGATTACAGATTACAGGTTACATCCTGTTTTCTTCTCAAACAGCCTGGTGTGTTTGTTGTTCTGTAAGTCTCAATAAAAATATGAAACATGTTTTTATTAACAGTGTTTTTTTATTTTTACTTTGAGGGATGATAAAATTACGCTGTAGATGTTCACTGTTTTTAAGTTAACAACTTGCAAATTGCATTTTAGATTGTGACTTTATCAACAGGATTTGTCAAAGCCAAACTCTGGACCCGAAGGGATTTTTGACTAACAACATGTAGTCAAGCTCTGCACAATAACCCATCAGTTTGAACAAGGTGTGTTGAAGCTCGAAGCATCGTAAACCTGTAGGACAGTGACCCTAAAAGACCAGAGTTGGAGATTCCTGCCTTAGGACAATTCTTTGATCAGTAATGCCTACAAAGATGAGAAGATGGAAAACTGAAAGACAAAGTTTGGGCAGTGAAGAAGTCATAAAAGAGACAGAAGATGGGGAAAACACAGGCACACAGTAACAGAGGGAACGTTCTCCAGTGGGTTTTCAACACCACTGTGCGACAAACTGCACAGAAGCTCAATGTTCAACTCTTGAGTTTTTTCTTAATGTCTCTGCTCAGCCCTTCCATCACATCCTGCTTTCCTCTTTAAGGGATTGCTTCCTATTAAGTCTCTAGTCATAAATCACTGGACTGAAACAGGAAATGAACCAGTTAATTAATCCTTAAAGGCATTTTTAAAGCATGGGCATCGGAACAGTAGTTCTTAAAAGATATACCAGTCATTTGCGTTTGAAAGGGAGGAAGGACATTTATGAATTTATTTCACCATTTTATGGGCACCACACAATGATAGTACATATTTGTTGAAAAAGTTACATTACTTACACAACATCCTTAAAAACAACAGATGGAACATTATTTAACTTGAAAGGAGATTTAGAAAAAAAACAAACATTTTTTTTGTCAAAAACCTCAGAATGATGACATGGATTCAGTTAAGTAACAAATTAAAAGTGAGCATAAATAAAATTTGTCCTCGATATTGATGCCTTTAAATTTTTAAAAAATATGATTGAGTTGTCTGTTCAATTAGCCCAGACCACTAAACAATACATAAAAAGCAGAAATGACAAACTGGAAACAATTTTCAGGATTTGTGCAGGTAAGAAAACTGATCAGTAAAAAAATCCAAATAAATACAAACATGTGGAGCCTTTAGTGTTTCAGTGTTTCAGCAAACATGGGCTATTCATCTTCGTCCAGGAACTCATCTATAAACTCCACCACCTCCCCCTGTGGACAAACACAAAAGCCAGCTGTGTAAGATCTGTTTTCAAACAGATTAGATATTCTCTGTGATTTCTAATATTCGGCATTACCAAATAGATAAAAGCCAAACACCGAATGGCATTCATTACATGCAAATTGTAATGGCAGTGTTGTACCGATGGGCACCCGACTTGTACTGCATCAAAGTAACTTGAATAAGTGCTGTGTCATGCTGCCACCTCATGCCTGGCTGTGATATTGCAGCCTTATAAACACTGGGCACATTGTGCTGCAGGCCGTCATGTGACCCGGCTGAATTCTCCAGGGTTTTTCCATGAATTCAGCAAGGCCAGAGCCAATGAGAGACACCGTCAACACAATTCATACTACAACCAATGGGATATATATTAACGAGTAGCCTTTATTTAGCCTGTATTTGATGTTTTCTTTCATCTGAGCAAAAACATGCTGGCTGAGAGCATCCTGTGACGCACTCACTAACAAAAATAGTCAACATAGGCGCACACACCTCATCATCGCCCGCCAGCCGCAGCTTGGAGAACTCCAGCATCTGTAGCTGCATGTTGGTTTGATTGTAGTATCGCACTGCCTCCTGCAGCAAACACACAGACACACAACCATCATGTACAGAAAACCTCTAGAGAATATAAAAAGGAAAGCAAAAATAAAATAAAAATTTAAAGGATGTGTGGAACATTTCTAAAAGTATCACTTTTTAAAAATATTTCTTTTAAAAAAAAATCAATAATTAAACTAAACTTTTATAGTTACTTCTGAAGCTACAACCAGCTTCACTATGATTTCAAATATTTAAAGATAACATTGTAATAATATTGTAATTAAGTATTTGTCAAAAATTAGAAAACTAACATCTCCAGATAACCTTTTACAGTATGTGCCTCTATCTGATAAGCAGCACAGCTACATATGGGTAGTTTCCCTTAAAAATGATCCCAAATCTCCTGCAATATTCTCCTGCTGACATTCAGTCTTGTTTTGAGGTTGAGGTGCAGCCAGATGTGTGCAGTCATAGATGCCTGGCACCTGAATGACACACGGATCGAGCATCTGGAGCCAATGGTGATCCTACATTTCCAGAATCTGGGACCTCACTCCATCCTCCAGCATGACAACCAAACTTAAAACTAGTGCAATCAGCTTGAACATGCTGTAGTGGAATCTGGCACATTTCTGGGGGACAATATCCACACATTCAGCCAAGTTACTGATCCACCAAAAGAGTGATTCTTACAAGTAATACCACCTAAGGGTGGCTAATCAGGCTTTCCATTCAGCTATGATACAAGATAAACTAGTATTATCAAAGGTTAAAAAGTATACCAAACTTTTTCCTTGTATTTCAGCCAGGTTTAATGTTTTTCAGGAGGAAATAAATGGTCGAAAATAAGAGCTACTAAGGAAAATTAAAGTTATATTTCAAAGCATTTATGTGGAGAAAGCACATCTGCGACTACATTAATGCTTCTAACATACATCTGAATGCTTTGGCTGAATGCATAATGTGATCATTAATATAACTCACTGATCTGGGGAGGAAATCCTCCTCTGTCAGTCCCCACTGGTTCTTGTGGTACTTGTAATAGGCCACGTTGTTGCTCATAACTTCATCACTGGGGTCGAACAGCATGTAGCTGGCTGCACATGGCACTGCGTTCTTCAGGTCGTTCACTAAAAACATGAAAAAGGAACAGCTTAATCCAGCAATTTTCGCATGATGAAACCCAGACACAACAAACCTGGAACTCCCGCTACTCACATTTGTAATAGGCAAACTGCAAGTAATGGTACATAGTAGCCACAAACTTCTCCACAACAAAGCCCCCGACAACAGGCGTCAGGTCGCTTTCACACCTCACCTTCCTCTCAAGGACTTCCATGTAATGGTCTGGAGACAGAAAAAACAACAACATGTAACTTCTTCTGAACACTGACACATTGCAGAAAAATAAGTTTAAAAATGTACTTAGTGAAAGACAGATAGAGTCAGTAATGCAGGTGAATCAGATTTGCACTGACCAGCTATTGAGGGGTAGAAGTCTTTGAAGTCTTTGACATCCCTCGGACCCTCGGATGCAGCCAGGCAGTCGTCATAGACTTTGAAGAAGTCTCTCAGAGCCAGCTCCATGTCTGACACCGAGGTACGGAAATTATCACCATTATAAGCCCTCACTGCACGCACAAACAAGGTCTGGAACACAACATGATGAGAACACAATTGAGACTAAATGCATTCAATTAGTGGAGAATTCAACACTATTTATTAATGTATTTATTTATTTAAACTTTTGTGTTAGTAAGATGAAAAATTAAAAAAACATGTCTGATACTGTAAACCATAAAAAATGCCAAAACACATCGATGTCCAGGATACATGACACTGGGAAAGCTTATAACACTACAAGCCAGTTTCTCCTGCCTGGCACAGTTAGCTATTATGTTGGCACACTCACTCCCTGAGGCAATTACAAGACAGGATGTGTGTGTGTTTTGAACATCTGTGGGCATGGGTGTGATATACCCATAAAAGCTCCCAGATATCAGAAAATACCCAAACTAAAGAGCATCTTATTGCAATTTTAAAGCCTTGTTCATAATTACTCGCATCCATGAATGAAAATATACAGCACCAATCAAAAGTTTAGACACTTTCTCATTAAATCCAAAGGGCAAGTGTGTCCAAACTTTTGACGATTGATAGGCTATAACTTTATGACGGTGTTCTTATTATTGAACATGTTATACTTTTTCAGCCAGAACAGCTGACTTGTCAAGGCATGGAATCAGCTCGATTGCTGAAGCTACAGTATGTTATTGTCTCTGACACCAAATTATCAGATTTTTTAAGTCTTGCAAGACATAAGATGTAAATTTGAATGCAAAGTCAACATGTTCATATTTCTTCAATAATTTTTGCAGAGTAGCAGAGAAAATGACCCAGTAAGAGGGAGCACTGCCATCATGAAGTACGGTAGGGGTCGGCAGAAATGTAGTCACTGATCCGGCCTATTGGCAGGTTTCTTTGGAACAAGACAATAAGTGTTTTTTAATCAATCTCTAAACTGTATTGTAATTTATTATAGTACAATGCAAAAAAAATTGGCTTGATCAACATTAGGCTTGATCATTTTCAATAATCCATTTATAAAATACAATTTAAAAACATTGTGACACACAAACAATTTCTCATGAAAAAACATTTAAAAGTTGTGTGCGATGAGTAATAGAAGTGGCAGAGTAGATGTGTTGGATAAAAGTTAGTGAAGCCACTGCTGCGGGATTGTTCTGTAACCTTTGCCTGATGGTACAGTAAGATTTCAAACAGGGCGAGAAATGTCTGCAATGATGCTTCTGGCTTTCTTCCTCACATATCCTCCAGATGTGGGAACACCAAACCAACCACAGGCTGTACTGGCTTCACCACTTGGTTTAGGCCCTTCCACTGAACTGCTGTGTGATGGTTTCGTGAGAATACTCTCTATGGTGTTTCTATAGAGGTTCAGAAAGTTTCAGTGGAAGCTATGCATGTTTTAGCTTGCTAATAAAATATTTTTGGGGGGCTTTCTAGGTTGTTGAATGGTTGGACAAAGTGACCCCAAGGAATTTTACACTCTCCACACTATCTCTCGCCGCTCCATGTCTATGAAGGGGGTGACAGGCTGTTCTTGTAGTTCTCCTGCAGTCAGCGGTCATCTCCATGTTTTTTTTAGTATTAAGCTGCTTTCTGGACACCATTCACCCAGATGTCTCACCTCAAGCCTGAAAGCCGTTCATCTTCATCAGTGACCAGCCCAACAACTGTTCAGTGATCTGCAAAGCTGATCACCCTGTTGGATGGTTGGGGGGGGGTGCAGTCGAGATAATGGTGAAAACAGCATCAGATTCAGAAAGCAGCCCTGTGGGGTTTCCCATGTTCAGGGTGGTAGTTAGTTAGGTATGCCTCCCAGTTCTGACTTGCTGAGGGGGTCTGGGCAGATTTTATCTGTAAATGGAAATAATGTTACGTCTGCTCTATCTGTAATTCACTTGCTTGTGTTAACTGTCTTTCACCCATTTACTTAGTTGTTTTGCTACCTCACACTTCAGTGGAACCAGTTCAAATTATGGTTCCTTTTTAGGTTCTCAGACCAACGTTTTGTGTAAATTAGACTTTAATAGCTTCAACAGAGTGTGTGATGGGGAGTAAAACGCTCTCATCCACCCTTCATTCCCAAAAATTTTTCATCAGAAGAACAACAAAATTTCTACAGAAATGGATGCAAGTTAATTAATTCTTTAAAATTATATATTTGAAGGTTTCATGTTTTAGTTTATTCTATAGAATACTAAACAAAATAAATATTCAAACAACAGTGAAATAACACAAACATAGATTATAGACAAGACAAGTATAGAAACGTCTGCGGTGACAAAATGTTTCTTATACCCAACTAAGCTTCATGAATATATATCATCATGAGGATGATATATATATCATGGATTCATTGCTAGCCCTTTTGAAACCATTCATTATTTGAACTGATGAATGTGTACTTCAGGTTTTTATCCTGCTGAGATCCAAAGCATTCCTCTCAAACATAATTATCTGAAACACATTATCCAGTAACACATTTTATCAAAAGAAAAGAAAATAAACTTCACATAATCTGTTCTTTGACACATTTGCAGCTTCCAGAACCCAAAATAAACAAAGTGGCTCCACTTAAGTGAGGCAAGGCAAGGCAAGTATAGCAAATAAACTTGTGTGAGCCTGAAACTCTTCACATACCGTCACATATCGTCCTACATATGCTTGTAACTATCCATCAAATCTTCCTCCTACCACCACATCAAATGACCTAACTTTCACAAACTATTGAGACAGCTATTTCATGATGTCTGGCAATTGCCTTTAAAAATAGTTGTCTTCAACACTGTCCTCCCTAATTAATTGTTTATCTTATATGAGGAGTTTATTCAAATGAGTTAACCATTCACCAAAATTGTGTATAACTGCTGTATTATTTCAAAAATAACATTTTATCAAAATATTTTATTATATGTCGCATTTATTTGGACACATTATAAACATAATATACTATTTAGTGGTGCCAATAAGGATAACCTTCTCTGTGTGTGTACCTCATATGATTTGGTCTCCAGGTCTTTAAGGTGTTCTTCTGCTCCAGGCAGACTCTTGTAATAAGCCATGTTTCTTTGCATCATCTCATCATCTGGATGTTTCAGCAGGAAGGTGTGAGCAGCAGATACTGCCTTGGCCAGGTTGTTTGACTGCGTAACACAACAACAAAACACATTTCACCAAATTAACATACATATAATTATAATATATTTATAATATATATAATATAATATACAATTTATAATATTTATAATATATAATTAAATATATTTATAATATATAATTAAATATATATGATGATATACAAATATACTTGTAGCGCCATACAGTTTACACAATACTATAAAGTAACATAAATTACTTTTTTGAGATTATATGAAGGGAAATCTGATGACTAAATGCAATGCCATAAACCCTATACCGTTACTGATTTAGTGTTTTTTAGGAAATATGGTTAACAATCCATCTATTAACCATTGTCCTATTTTCTCCCTCACTTATTAGCTACCTGATTACACTTAAACAGTAAGAGGTTAAAGCAAATATTCTGTTTACATTTTTATACCTGCCATATCATGCATTTGCTAAAGTTTTCATTTGTGCTTTTAACCTCTAAACTAACTGGGACTGACTAGGTTCCCCGTGTATCCGCTGCACGCAGGTGACGTCAGGACGTTTTCATAAAAGAAATACAACTACTGGTTAAAAAAGTAACTATGTCCTTATTTGGACACTCTCATAAAGTCAACAAGTTATATATCACACTGGTTATGGTGATTTAAATCCGCCCCTTGACCCACATTTTGTGCTTACCTTGAAGTAAGCATACTGGAGGTATCTGTACGGTTCTCTCCGGTCAAATTCATCCACGGTGTCCCGGCTGGGCATGGTCTGCCTGAAAGCTGGCAGCCCCTGCTTGCAGCGCTTCAAACACTGCGCCCTTTTCATCACGTTCCCAAACGCCCGCAGCTCTGGAAACTCCGCAAACTTCTGCTCGTTGTCCAGCCTGACGGAGCTGCAGTTCAGGTTGCAAAAGGCCTCGCTGTCCCGCAGCAGCCGATACAGTCGCAGAGACACCTCCATGTACTCCACGGTCTCCTGCCACTTCTCCCCGGTGTACTGATCCAGTGCGTACTTGTAAGCAGACTCTAAAGGCATCAGTTCGTTCCTTGGGAAGCTCCTGAAACTGTATTTTTCATACTGAGAGTTCACTGAAGAAAGGAAAAAGGCTACTAATAACGCAGAGAAGATGTGAGAGGACGTGGAGGGGGCCATCTTTTGAAGTTTGAGTCGGCTGGGAAGTTCCCAAACTTTCGGTGTGCGTGGTTCTCTGGGACCGCCTCAACTTCCACCACGTCCGGACAAAGCCTCCCCTCCCTCGGGCACAGAGCGGGACTGCTTGCTCTGGTGAAGCTGCTCCTCCCACTAAATCTCTGCTGCTTTGTATTGTATTCATAGATTAAATCCTTAAGAGATGTTTGACTTTTTACACTTTAATAGTTCTGTCCACGTGGCACCGTTCAATCAAATGAGCGAATTAAACCAGTTTTCTTTTCTTTTTTAAAAACTGCGTCAAAAGATAAATTCTTGTTTTTAAAGTTTGAACACGATTTTTTCCGTCACTACCAATTAAGCCCCCGGTGAAAGATCCCTCCCACTCCCACTGCCACGTAGGAACATTCCTGCTCGATCTACCCCCTTCCATAAGACCCGAGTAACACAAAAGCAGTAGTATCCGTTCTTAATGAGTCAAATAAATCTTACAATTACATATTAATTTCACTAAATATTAAGAGGCGTTGCCACATATCTTTATTTAGATGAGTGCGAAAGGAGGGGACGTGTGTCCTCCTGTTGAGACCCCTTAGTTACCACGTTGACACATCTTGGAGGCTGCACTGCGCAGGAGCAATACGTGGTGCCCCAAACTATCCCATTCAAAGGCAAAGTGTGTCAAGTCAACTAGAGCAAACTAGGAAAAGGAAGGAACTACTCAGCCCGATTTCAAAACAAGGGCAAATTTGGCTACTTATTTATTCTTATAATAGTGTTTATACGATTTTCCAGCATGTATACATATGTTTCAGCAACATTTATGCAGTTTATTAGCCAAATTTGGCATTTGGGTAATCGTTTGAGGCTGTACTTTTCCAACTTTAACCGGATGTGATATAAATTTCATTTACCTTGACCAATCCTGCACTGGGACCAGGGGCAGGACTTCTTCCCCAAGTAAAGGAAACTAACGTACCGGGGCAGCAAGGAGTCTGCGCGCACACTGAAGCTACAAGCGTTTGCCTCCGTTATCTCCATCGTTGCAAACTTTGTCTGCGGTGAAAATGATCAAGTATGTGCAAGGGATGTTGTGCCTGTCGGTTCTGGTGACGTTCGCCGCCTGCAACGCTCCTCCGGTACCGTTAGAGGACATCCTCATTGAGAAAACTTTCGTGCCAGAGCAGTGCGTGCGCGCAATCAAAGTAGGCGATTTTGTCAGATATCACTACATCGGCATGTTTCCGGACAGCAAAAAGTTCGACTCCAGGTGAGTATCACGCTTTGGGATTGTTTTATTCACAGGTCAAACTTTCTTGCAGAGCAGCCTGGCTGCGTGGTGCGAGTAGCGTGCGTGATGCGTAAAAGTGCGCGTTGTGGTTCGTCCTTGTGAGCCACGCAGGCAGAGTGAGGTCTGTTTGCCCATCCAAGGACTCCAAACTATTCCTACATAAGGTGCCATAAAAGGAAAGTGCCATACAAGACTGCAGTCTGATCAGATCCAGATTTCTGCCATGAAATGATGTGAAACTGGACAGTCTGCACTCAGTTTGACATTTTTGAGGATCCTTGATCTCCACTTTGGAAACCACAGATGTGACCAACAAGTGACCAGATTCTCAAAGGCCCAAAAGGCCCAGATGCAGTGCCAGATAGATACGGTCTTTTAAAGAACTGAATACCAGAACAGAAACTTTTCCCACTAATGTGGACTCTAAATTATCAGTCAACTATGCCGTCCTGTTATACTGTATGAGAAATATTCATGAAAAATCATTGCTGAATGTGCCCCAATGATCTGTTAATCTGAGCACAAGTGTCCTCAGGATATATAGATTGAAATAAAAAAGAAATATAAAGCTTTAAACCTTTTTTTGCTTTATTAACAATTTCTTTCCTTATTTATTTGTTTGCTATTTTCTTTCTTTCAGGATCCCTTTTTATGTCATTGAATTTGTAGCTTAAGTATGGAAATAATTCCTCATTGTTTGTTCTCTCAGATGCCTATAAAAAAGGTTGCTTTTGTTGTCGTTTCAGCTATGATCGTGACAGCACATACAATGTGTTTGTCGGCAAGAAGCAGCTTATAGAAGGGATGGACAAAGCTCTGGTGGGGATGTGTGTCAATGAGAGAAGACTGGTGAAGATCCCACCTCACCTCGCCTACGGAAAGCAAGGATACGGTATGTGTGTCATATTCATCTTTTTTAACCCATCACTGCTCTAACAGAGTGGATTGAAAACCAAAGGAGTCATCTTTCTATAACGTTTGGGGGCTGACTGCTTTGATGACAATGTGAGAACTTTGTTGGACAGTTAATCAAGGCTGTTCTACTAGAGTAAGGTTGAATAAAGAGGATGTGGGCTGCGCCCAAGTCTTCATGTCGGATGATGTCAGAGGGGCATCACAGACCAGGAAGCAGATCAGAGGAAGCTGCTTCGTAAGCTATTTTATTTTTGTTTTACTGTTAGTTGCTGTGCAGCTGCTAATGTCTCAGCATCAAACACTGGAGACAAATTTTCCAGATGATTATGTGTTAATGAAGATAGAAATATCGTGGACAATTTTATGTTTGTGTCCAGACTATAATTTCCGTACATTTAAAAAGAAGAGTGAGGCTCTGTTTACATGTAGACGACAGCATGTCATTTGTGTGCGCACAGTTGGATAATCAGAGCGAGAGAAAAAAGGAGGCATGCACGGGCATGTGGGAGATGGGACGGTGTCCTTCACCAGTAGTCTTTTTTTTCTTTTAGTGAAGTCACAGAAGATAAAAGGGGTGAGATGGAGGTAGAAAGGGATTTACAAAAGAGAGAGAGAGACTGCCAACTCACCAGTAGTAAAGCTTTATGACTCCCATCCACATGCCCTGATCCACTTTACCTCCTCCTCCCTCCTTCTGAGCATCACTTTCCTTTCACCTTACTGTGGTGCCTCATAGCTTGGAAACTCTGTTCATCTATGACGTAAAACTTTGCATCTTCTCATGAATTCATGTAAGTAAAATAAGAGAACAAATTAACAAAGAGAAAAATATATAATATTGATAATTTATTTATTCAACATAAAGATGTCCTAATAACAGTTGAACAGTCATGTTTAATACTTTGAAGGAATTTTATCCCAGTTCTTTGATTAGGGAACATTCGATTCAGAGATGTTCATGAACAAGCAGATGAACAGATATTTTTATTTGGCCTTTATGTATAATTCAGAGGAGCATATTGTTTTGTAAACATCAAAGATCATCAGATCCAGATGCAGCAAAGCAGGATCAAACAAAGATATTACCATCATCTTTTCCACAGATGGAGAAAGGTTTTCATGCTGGAATGCAATGGTTTTTCATGGATAAACAAACCCTCCTCATTTCAAACAATAATGACTTATCTGGTTCAATCTGTCCATAATGTATTTGTCCAAGAAATCTGCATCAAACTATTTTAGCAGCCAGACTTCTGCAGACCTGTCATGCTCATCAGTTTTCTAAAGTGCTCTGTTGGTTGCTGGGAAGTGACCTGCAGTCCCATGTGACCTTTGAGACTGTAACAATTTTTGTTCTTGGAGTGATCTTTATTGGTCCGTGCCTCTGAGAAGTGTATCAGTGCTTTGCAACTTTCCCCATTTGTACACAGCCTATCTGACTGTGGATTAGTGCAGCTCAAACCGAATAGTTTTAAAGCTTTTTCCAGCCAGAAGGGATTCACAAACTCTTTTGCCGAGGTTTTAATAATGCTTCTTTGTTTGTGTCATAATACATTTCCAAGAAGCTCAGATTTTAATAGATCCATGTTCTGTACCCCTCTCACACTGGGTTCATCCCATTACTTCAAGCAAAAGGTGAACAAGAACTCATTACCTGAATATCTAAAGCTCAAAAAATAGGAACAAGAAAGATCCATCCCTCTGTTTATTTTCTGTTTCCATTTATTCCAATGCAGGGACACAAAGAGTCGGAGCCTAACTCAGCAGCTACTAGGCAACGGGTGGGTTACACCCTGGACAGGTTGCCAGACAGGATTACACAGATTGTTTTATTGTTAAAAGAAGCTTTAATGCACCAGAGAACAAGAAATGAAACCCCTGAAATGAAGTTATGATTTCTTTGGAGATATTTTGGTTTCATCATACCCAGATCTGATTGATAGACAAATCTGATAAAATATCCAACTCTGTAACATCCTATAGAAACCACGTTGATGCAAATGCATGTGAAACATTAATCTTTTTCAATTAATATTTTCTGTTAGAGAAAGAGTTTGTCATTAAACTTACACACTGTAGTAGTCAGAAAATATTTCATTAACAGGAAAAAACAACTTTCCCTCATTTGATATTCAAGCAACTGCAGGAGTCCAATTGTTTGATCCTGTTTAATCCAACCAACACAACACACTTTAACTGACATAATAAAGAGCACTTAGCCAGAGAGTCGGGAGGAAGAACATTTCAGGTATTATATTAGACCCATCAATTTCTAGATTAGCCTCACGTTACCCAGTGATTCACACCAGATGTGATCAGGTGCTTTTGAACTTCTCCTCTTCTCTGCAGGTGACATCATCCCTCCTGACTCCATCCTCCACTTCGACGTTTTGCTGCTCGATGTGTGGAACCCGGAAGATGGCGTCCAGATCAACACGTATCACAAACCGTCTGTCTGTAACAGAAAGGTGGAGGTTTCTGACTTTGTCCGTTACCACTATAACGGCACCCTCCTGGATGGGACCCTGTTTGATTCCAGGTTTGTTCTTCATCATCCCTCATTCACACAGGCAGTCAAGCATGCATCTACATCTGTTTTTATATTCTCTACTGCAGTCACACCCGTATGCGCACCTATGACACCTACGTGGGGATAGGCTGGCTGATCGCTGGCATGGATCAGGGACTTCTGGGGATGTGCGTTGGAGAGAGGCGCATCATCACAATGCCTCCATCGCTCGGTTATGGAGAGAATGGAGATGGTAAGTGGTTTGCTGGGATTGTTTCCTCAAGTCATTTGGTTCTAAATCCACCAATCCTTCGATTGAAATTGACTTTTGAATTAGTAAGCCCTGATTGCTGCAACTGGACTCCAGCAGGACATCCCACAAATCTGCATGTTGTTTTATGATTTCCAAAATGCATAAGCGCTGGCCTAGTGCTTACAGAGGTGGGCTTGAGTCTGGAGGACCTGGGTCCAACTCCCTGGTGTGCCAACATAGGTAACATGCATCACTGAGACAGGGGTAATCTTAACAGAATATTTTCTGTCATTAATTGTTTTTATTACATTGATGATGGAAAAATCTAAAGACCATCCTTCATTTTGAGAGATTCCAACATTGGATTAATAAACTGTACTTAAGTGTTTAAGAAAATATTTGTAATTAATTAAAAAAATAGCATTAAAATTAATTATTTGTATAAAAAAATATTAAACCATGACACTGAAGTATCAAACCAACCGTACATAATTTTGTATATTGTTGCACCCCTTATATATTGTATTATTATTACTATTATTATTGTTTGTATCAGCTTGGCCATGGTTTCTTTCATCAGAAAGCCTAATCATCTTCCTCCTCCAGGCAGCGATATCCCAGGACAGGCATCTCTGGTGTTTGATGTTGTTCTGTTGGACCTGCACAACCCCAGAGATGGCATCACAGTGACAAATCAGATTGTGCCCGAATCCTGCACTAGGAAGACGGTTGAAGGAGACTTTGTGCGTTACCACTACAATGGTAGTCTGCTGGACGGGACGTTTTTTGATTCCAGGTGTGAATTCATTATGCTCTTCTTGAATGCACTGAAGATGTTTATGGTTATGTGACTGCCGGTATGTTTAATATCTGCTTTTTCTCTATTAGCCACATGGTGGCAGCATCTGTTACTGCATTAAAGGCAGCAGTAAGATGAATTGAAACTTAACCAGCTGTGGAAACCCCCTGTCTGCACATCTGCTGTGTTGTGTATAACAGAAATTAGGGATAGAAAGATTGATAGAAAAAAGTGACATTTTCTGTTCGAAAGCAAATCTTGGGAAGTTTAATACCATTTAAATCTTTTCATTAGTCTTCCAGCTTATTTTTGTGTGGCAGGCTCATTGCACACATTCACAAATCAGACCAGGAAATAGTTTGGTTCTTTTTTACTGCCGAGTATATCCATAAGATTTCAATATTTAATTCTTTGCTCCACAGCTACTCTCGTAATCGTACTTATGACACCTATGTTGGAAAAGGCTACGTGATTGCCGGCATGGATAAGGGTCTGATTGGAGTCTGTGTTGGAGAGAAGCTTACCATTACCATCCCGCCACATCTTGCCTATGGAGAGGAGGGTACAGGTATGTGTCTGTGTAATACCCTTGCTATCTGTATTCTAATCGTCTCTAAGATTAGATATTCAGCCCAAGTAAGGGGTGGAGCTTCCAGTTTGAATGTAACACACATTAGACTCCTAAATACATTAATAGTTGAGCACTGTCAGTGCTCAACTATTAACATCTAAATATGTAAAGTTTAGAACATCTAAAGTGTGTTCAGATTATCTAACATCTAAAGTGTGTTCAGATTATCCCCTTTCATGATTTTATAGGGAAGAAAACAACATATACTAAGATTTTACATACATAAAACCCAGTTTTAAACCTCTGCAGATCACTTTCCTCTCGGAGGAGAGCAGGCCAAACTATGCATTTGATAACCCGGTTGACCACTTATTTGTTTAGTAGATCTGGGAAGACCTGCAACTTCTCTCTTGGTTTAGACACCCTGGACACAACCCTGTTGCGTTTCTGCAGTCTGTGCACCCTGGTATAAAACCGTTAAATGAGGTCCCCAAACAGAAAAAAGAAAAAGGCTGTCTTTTCTAGACCCTTATTTCAACGTCTACAGTTTTCCTAATCTTTGGGTGGGTTCAAAAAAGGTAAAGGATAAGTACAAAACATGAAATAAAGCTCACATCTTTTGCCTGCTTTGTCGATCTAAAGAGAATTCAAGGGTCTCCACAGAAAGGATGCTCACTATAAATACCACATACCAGCAAAGCTCAGAAAAGCTGAGCGTACAGCAGAACAGCAAATCACTCTGAAAACAAAGAACTCAACATCTAACTTTCACCCCCTTCTAAGCCTTGTGTGTAGAGGAAAAAGAGAAAAAAAACTTGAAAATGTTTTAGGGAGACATCTTGCAGACTCTTGTAGATATCTGCTGCGGGTAACACCTGTGTCGAAAAGTACCCATATAGATGCAGGTAGCGCTCTTCTTGTAGGCATGGTTTAGATATACGTTCAAATTTATGTGTGCATCTGGAGGGCGAAGCTAAGTCCACGAACATTCAGCATGAAAAACCACAAACACCTTTTCCCCGCCAGCCCCGTATCTTCCTTTCGTGTGCATCTGTACAACCGTTTTTTTTTCTTCAATTCACAGAGATCACACATTCTGTTTTCCGAAAGGGAAAATGCATCTTACACTCATATGCTGCAAAACCCTCTCAGGTTGAAAGGACTTTTTTTCCGTACGCCCTCATGTTAGCAAACCTTGTACAATCTGACCTTTTTACACTTATGTTACCATCATAAACAGCTGTATAGAGCAAAGTTATATATTAATATAAGCAATCATAAGCATAATATGTTTCCTCATGAGCATTATAAACCGAAGCGAGGCATTTATACATGTTAAATTATGTTTCAAAAATGTAATGAAGTGAAGCTTAAAGAGCAGCAGCCCTGAGATTTACATTAACTTCTCATCTACAATAATTCTGATAAAAATAAATTAATCTACAACACCATGTAGCATGTTAAACATCTGCTAATTTTTCAGGCTCTAAAATCCCTGGTTCAGCCGTGCTAGTGTTTGACATCCACATCATCGACTTCCACAACCCTTCAGACAACACTGAGGTCACCGTCACCTTCAAGCCAGAACAGTGCGATAAAATGACCAAGAAAGGGGACTTTGTCAAGTATCACTACAACGCCACGCTGATGGATGGAACATCTATTGACTCCACGTGAGTAAACTATTTTTAGAGACTTTGAGCCCTCCAGGGAGAGCAGAATGTCTATTCGCTTCCTCTTATTACATGCCCTTGCAGTGAGAAATAAGAGCTCAGAGGGCAGATAAAAATAGTCCATGAATTTAACATGTGCACTCAGATAGTGAGTCTACGTTTTTTCAGTGTCTGTATAATCTATTTTTCACCAGCATATTTTGGAGCATTTCTACCAGAAATAAATCGGTTCTAAACACAAAAAAAGTTGTAGCAAACTTAGCATAAGTTGGAGTGTCGTATTCTACAGGATGAAAAATGATAATGTGAACAACTCCAGTCAGCAGTGGTGCAAATGTGGAAAGTAAATGAGGAAAAGGAGTCTGAATGAGCTGGAAAAAGATTACCAAGGTTTATTAAAAAAATAACTCAATAGAAATAGAAAGAATATTTCATTGCAATTGGAAAAACTGTTCAGAAGTCTGATTTGACAGAGCTTTGGACGGGTTCTGCCCAAGAAGGAGAGTCCAAAAGACGTCAGTGATAGTGACAAAAGCAGACGTCCTCCTGAAGTATATGAGATATGGTTTTTGTTGAAAACCTGAAACCTTTGTTGTAGTATTGTTGTTCTCCTGAAGTATGGCATGAAAGACAAGAATCCTCCTTGGGGAGATACTAATCTTAACTTACCTCAAGGATGACCTAATAGTGAGGCATTAAATGAGAAGCATTGGTTAACACATCAAATTTCCACCACAGCTTTCATGTCTGATTATTTCTTACACCCTTCAAGTCATTTCAGAAGACATGTCTATGTTGAAAGTCTATCAACATTAAATAAAAGATTTTGTTTTGAAAATAGGAGCATAGTTTTATTCTAAATTAAAAAAGTCTTGATTGCAAATTGTTGAGGCTTATGGGCTCTTTTATTTTTTGTAAAATGGAAAACATTAAAAGAGGAAACAGATAAAAGTAAATTCTCGAGACCAAGGCACTCCTTGACTTAGTAATGTCTCTATTTAACTAACATTTTAAGCTTTTATTTTTGCCGTTATTAATGCTCCAATCAGTGCCATTAACAGAAATTGTGTCATAACTATATTGGAAGCTGGCCAGTCAGCATAAGGATGAACCCCAGATACTGTTTTAAAATGCAAATACAACAATAGCTTATTCTTTTGAGGGTATCTTGAAAATGTATATGTTTTTTTTCTTCATTGATTTATATCAGGCATAATTATGGAAAGACATACGACATCGTCCTGGGAGCCAACCAGGTTGTGCCGGGGATGGAGGAAGGGATGTTGGACATGTGTGTAGGAGAGAAAAGACACCTTGTTGTCCCTCCACACCTGGGCTATGGGGAGAGAGGAGTTCGTAAGTAGTACCTAACACCAAATAAATTAAAAAAATACTTAAGTAAAAGTACAAAGTACTCTTCTCAAAGCTATTCAAAGAGTATTAATTACTTTTTAACTGATGGATGTTTTATTGTTTCGTTAATAGCAGGTATTTGATTCAATTCAGCGTCTACGTTCAAAGCACTTTTCTCAGACAAACAATATATAGAATAATTGCACATAGGCAATGTTTTGGTAAAGAAAAGATATGAGTAGAAATTTTGTTTTGTTCAGAAAATTGACAAAAAAATTTTTGAACCCGGGTAGAACAATTAAAATATTTCCTAATAAACTGTGAACGGGAAGGTAAGTTTCATACTAGCCTAGACAGACTCGCCTTTCTGTCACACTTCACTGCCTGAACCTTTTGTTCAGTTTCAGCAAGAGCTGGTTTTCCGAGCTAGAGTTTACCGAGTCTATCCGGTATTATTCTATTTTGATTATGATTAAAGTGCAGTTTATGGAATGTGCAAATTATGGGTGTAATAAGTAGCAATTTATGATTTTAAAAGTAGAGAAGTAGATTACATGGTATAAATTGTATAATTGTATGAGTAAAATTACACACTTTGAAAAAATACTCATAAAAGTACCCAAGAAATTTACTTAATTACAGTAACTTGAGTATAATCCGTTACTTTCACTTTTGCCATTAAGCTATAGGAAATGATGTGTGTGTTTGTGTGTGTAGCAGATGAGGTTCCAGGAAGTGCTGTGATGCTGTTTGACATCGAATTGGTTGACATGGAGGAAGGACTTCCTGAGGGTTACATGTTCATCTGGAATGACGAGGTGTCACCTGACCTCTTTGCTGAGATGGATAAAAATGATGACAAGCAGGTGGAGCCCTCTGAGGTATGATCTATCTATCGCTATCACTCATTGCTTTTCTTAAAAGGGAAGCTTTAACCACCTCTTCACGCCGCCTTCAATCTTGATCCCTTTTTGCCCCCACAGTTCACCGACTACATCCTTCAGCAGGTGAACGACGGTAAAGGCCGCCTGGCTCCTGGCTTCGATCCCTACCGCATCATCGACAACATGTTCTCTAACCAGGACCGCGACGGAGACGGAAAGATCACAGAAGCAGAGTTCAAGCTCAAAGCGGATGAAGCTGCCCATGATGAGCTATGACGGGACTAAGAATAAAGCGGATCAGGGAGACGGGCGAAGGGTCAGATGGTTGAGGAGATGGGAGCTTTTAGGAAATATGTGGGAGTAGAGTAGCAACAGGTGTGGTTTGATACGGGGGAATAAGCAAGTGTGGAACGGGAATCATCCTTTAAGAGAGTTTTTTCGTTTGTTTTTTTTATAAATGTTTGAGACCGAGATGATGATCAAATAACTTCTTATTCGCACAACTTCAATAAGAAAGGAGGAAGGTTTAGGTATAGATGAATTCTTTCAAGAAGAGACCTTTCTAAAAGAAAACTTAATTTGAGGACTGCAATGAAAGTGAATGATATTTTTACCTCCTTGTTCATCAAGTTCTTGTTTTATGTGAGTTTTTATATTTTTTGAAGGGTATAAAAGCACTCCTGTTTGTGAAAGCACAAACCATGGCTTCACTCTAAGTTCTGTACGTTCAGCAGTCTTCACTGAACAGGCTTGTTTTGTTGTCGAGTCAAACTTCGCTTTATGATCATTGAGCATTAGTTTTCCTGTTGTCCTCCTGGTGCATTGAGTTGAGCTTCATTGATGCTGCGTTCCATTAGCCTCATAAGTCACAACTCTAAGATGTGATAATCTACAGTTTGATTATTCAGTCCTTACTTTTTTTCTGTAAAAACAGACATGTTAGATTTTTAGCTTAGAGCTGGTGTGTTTTCCCTTTCTTTCCAAGTCACAAATCAGACTTCAGGAGGCTTTCCAGCTGCATTTTTTTAACATACTGAACTCATATTTTCATACTTCCCAGTTTAAATGGAACGTACCATCATTTTAAAATGCGGAATTAAGTGAGAATGTAAAGTAAAATAACATTTTCCCTATAGTTTGAAGCCAACACCTTCCACAGTTTTGTATTTTCTGCTGTTAAAAATCATCCACATGACACTGGAAGGGCAAAATGGTTTCTACAGTATGGCTTTCCACTACTGTCATCGCTTTTGTCACACAGTGCTTTTTTTTGTCTTCTCCAAATGTCAGATTTTTTCAGGACTTTGTGTGTTAATATGTTTATGTGTGTGTGAGAGGAAGAGAGAAATGTGTGATTATTTTCTGTCACTTTTTTTTTTTTTTTTACTCATGAGAAGGCTGGATAGTGGCAATGTCAGCTAAAACTTTTATTTGATAAATGATCTGATTTAAAATACATGCTTGGATGGTCTTTTTTTAAAACATTTGATTCACCACGTTTCTATTTGTCTTAGACCATGTTGCTGTTTATGATGTATTTCTTTCTTCATCTCTTGTTTATCAGTCTGATAATTTGTTAAAAACAACAAACAAACAAAACTACATATGTAGGCTACAAAAACCATTGAAAGTATCTATTTATTTTAATTACTTTTTGGGAGGGTATTGTTTATGGATATCAGCTCAAGGTACTGACACTACCTTTCGGTTGTCAGTTAAATCTAAGCCGTGTATTTACAACAAAACTCACATCTTAGCTGTCCTAAAGCATAATCAAACATATAAGAGTGAAATAATTAAAGATTTTTTGTTCAGATGAAGGACGGGACCCAAAGCTATAACAGAAGCACTCTCTCTTATTAATAGGTCAAATTTGACTTCTTGAAATTTCTTCCAACAAGAAGCAAATCTTTCAAAACGTTATAAAGTTGGGTTGACTCTGAAGCCCAAATGTCTAACATCTAATAGACTGACCAGAGGAATAAAGCAAAAGAAAAATGAACAAAAAGGAGAGAATATTTCATAATTGATAATTCTTCAATTTTGCAACTCATTTTAAATTTCACGAAGCAAAGATTTCAAGAAAAGTTGAATACGTTGAGTTGATTTACGTATAACATTATTTACGGCACCTCTGCTTTTTCCATTTTAGTTTAAACTTTGTATAGTGACCATGGATGTATTATATAAACATCCATGATAGTGACAGTTCGCAACACAGACGTCCTATACTGCGCAGGCGCAGTTTGTATGCTGTCAGTACCATAGCAACCAAGGCAGACATCAATCGTCAACATGGTGAGTGTAATTTTGGGACATTTTTTATTAATACTACAGTTATGGTTAATATAGTGGAAGTGGCTACAACGTACCAGAACATGCAGTAGCCCCCTGTCAGAAAGCTATAACAGTCATTGCATGAAACACTCGTTTAGCTGTGAACACATTTTAATTAGCGAGTTAGCCGATCGCTGGCTAGCGCAGCCCTGAGCGTCTGGGCACACTTGTGTCTGTTTTGTTTCTCAAAATCCGGAAATACTAATGACACAACTGCATTAGACAGTACATAGTCATAATTTGTTGCGAAAAATGAGTTTGTTTACGGGGTGAAGTTGCTAGCTTACCCGTGGTATCAGTATTTTGTCTAGACAACGTCCAGCTCCCCTGTGTCTAATTAAACCCCATGTAACGTCCTCAGGCCAAGGCAACCACAGTAAAAGAAGCGCTGAGCAAATGGGTGAGTGGCACACACACCTACATAGACAGAAAATTATACCATACTGTGCTATATTTATTAGTCTGTGTACACGTGTGGGCCTATTATGAGAGTCTGAATGAACCATGAGTATTTTCATGTGTGCAGGAGGAAAAGACAGGGAAGAAAGCCAGTGAAGCTAATGAGATCAAACTGTATGGTCAAATGCCTCCTATTGAAAAGCTGGATGCATCCCTCGCCACACTGACAAACTGCGAGTGAGTTCAGTCATCATCTATATAGATATAAAATGTTGTTTTGTTGTTCTTTCTCTGAATGTGTTGTTTCCCTTTAAGACCAAAAGAATTTGGTTTTAGATACATCAGTTGATCTAAGATAGTTCTTGTTTCCCCATATCTATATATTTTAACCTGTTTATTTGTTTTAACCATTACTGAGTCTTCTAACTTTAAATCATACTTTCTGGCTAACAAGTCTGTCACTTGAATTGAGGAAGTATGAAATCCTTTGGGATTTCTGTTTATCTCTGGAATACTTATATCTTGCTGCCCTGCCTTTTTGATGTCTATAAAATATTTCCCACAGGGATCACAAATATTTGACTCTTGGAAGTTTTTTTTTACTAACAACAGATAGAAATCAGTTATTGATCAAATCAAATGATATGCTCATTTCTCTGCTGCCTGATATGTTATTGCCTTCTCTCCTCCTCAGGAAATTGTCTCTGTCATCAAACAGCATTGAGAAAATAAGCAATCTCAATGGGCTAAGTGAGTATTGACAACGTAGTATTAGCGCTGACAATAGAGACACGGTTTTTGTGAGATCATTGTAGTTTACTTTCTTCACAGATGATGAATATGTGTCCCTTTGTTTTTGTTTCTTGTCCTTCCAGAGAACTTGAAGATACTGTCACTGGGTAGAAATAATATAAAGTCATTTGCTGGGCTGGTAAGTTAGATACAAACTGTAATTACAAAAACATATTTTTCAGCACAATTGTTTTTCATTTCTCTTGAAACAAATCTTATTTCAAGGTTGGTTGAACATACTTAATGAACTCTATATATTCATTATTTTTTTAAACTTTCTCTCTGTCTGTTTTCAGGAGGCAGTGGGGGAAACATTAGAAGAGTTGTGGATTTCTTATAACTTGATCGATAAAATGAAGGGAATTAACAACATGAAGAACCTAAAAGTCCTCTACATGTCCAACAACCTGGTCAAAGATTGGGGTATGCAACACCCAAACACAATCTGCATATTCAAATTTTAATTTGCTCTCATATTACTGACATGAGTTTATAATTTGTTGGAATTTGTCTGCTGTCCAAAAGTGGAACTCAGTGTTTATGTACAATGTCTTTTCTGTGTCGTGCAGCAGAGTTTGTGAGGCTAGCTGAGCTACCATGTCTAGCAGACCTGGTTTTTGGTGGAAATCCTCTGCAGGAAAAATATGTAGCTGAAGGTACCTGGATGGATGAAGCTTGCAGGAGACTGCCAAATCTCAAGAAACTAGATGGTAATAGATTTTCTCTTTGCCATGTGTGTAAAAACAACTAGCAGTGTAACCATACATCTATTTTCTGAACTCTTCATTTAGCAAAGCTCACCTTAACAAAAGCCAAACAGTGATATTAAATATGAAACTTCTCGCTGCTCCTTTATTATAATGAACAATGTGTTAACTCGGCCTCCTTACAAATTACAATTAACCTTTTTTAAACAGTTTAATCATGCCTCAGTTTTTAATTAATGTTTTCTTTGTATTAACATGTTATTTATGACAACCCTAATTTAAATCGCAAATTTGTTTAAGAAATGTATTTTTTTCTTAGTTTTTAAATTTTTTTTTAGATGATCTGATGATCCCTTGAAATTATCTTGAAAGCCCCAGTTTGAGAACCACTGTTATAGATAATTGTTTAGCAAATAGTAGACTTCAAAGGTTAAATTTTTTTTTTTTAAAGTTGATGTTGTCAGTTATAACTTTATTAGCACATAATGGCACATTTGTTTCTCAGACATGTAGTTCAACTTTAATTTCTGTTTTACTTTTAGGAACCCCTGTCATCAAGCAGGACATGGATGACGCCGATGGAAAGAGCTGAAAAAGACGGCTGTCCAAAAGGTTCTGTCCGACCTACATAAGAGTCTCCTCTTTCTAAAGTTTTGCATGATTTATCATGGTTCTTTCATTTCCATGAGAGGAAAAGAGAAGATGGCAGGTTTTATGCAAGTCATTAAGCACAAAATAACAAACATGGATCCTGAGAGATTTTTGGCCAAATTCTGGTTTTGCTTTCTTGTAAGAGTGACTACATGGTTAGCCTATTTCTTGATGTTTTTTTAAAGCAATACCCAGCTTTTTTAGTTTTTTCCTGTCAAACTGTGCAGGAATTTGATGCTTGTTATCTGAGAATGGGTTATGGAGTCACAGCATGTTTTGTGCACAAAAAACCCTCTAGATTCACTTGAGTGTCCTTCATCACATATGACCTTCTTGGTTCTTCGACCAAAAATGAAAGCACATTGTAGCATGCAGACAAGACCAATGACCTTTTTGTGGAACAAATGTCAATTTTTAGCTCCCACATATCCAACTAAAACGTATCTCAGCATTCCTAACAGTGCAATTCATCACATCACCATGGAGAGGAGACCAAAAAAAGATCAACTGCGTTCTGTTACATTTGTGTAATATACATCAAATTGCCCCTGGATTGGGAAACTGCGGTCCCATTAAGGTTACAATAGAAGTTAGAGCACATTACGCTTTAAGGTGTGGTTCACCTTAGACAGAAATATACTATACAAGTACATTATTGTGACCTTAATTGGTTTCAAAGTTCAAAGTTAAATTTGAGGCTTTAAAAGTGAAGTCCCGAATACCAATAGGTGTTGTAACAGTGGCTGCAGCTATATTTTATACAGTAGATTTTCTATGCACTGAACAAATCAATGAAATGAAAGTTTAGGAAAAGGAACTTAAACCTCTGGTGTGTGATTGCTCTGTGACAACCAAAACTAAAAATCCAGGATATACTCACAACCTTCCATGGTTCTTATAAAGTGACAGTGACAGGAATTTGCTGGAGCAGCAGTACTTCAGCAAATGATGGATTTTCAAAATGGAAAGTGTAAGGACAGGATGCAGCCATATTAGCCGTTTTTCTTATTGGACTGGCAGGGACCATCACTGTTTATAGAACCTCTGGGTACGACTCTGGGGACAGCAAACAGTAAGGTTTTACATGATCAAAATATATGCACAACTCTTTGTGATTTTCGGTCTGTATAATACTATGACTTGACAACAAAGGGAAAAAAGTTTACTGTCTTAAACTGATTGTTTTAATTGGGTGCTATAGTGACCACGATTGTTTTTACAAGGTAAATTCACGTAGCATTGTTTTTTTCATTTTCTACTGGTGTTCCAATAAACTGATGTCCTTTTAAATTATTTGTACATACAATTGTTGGATGTTAAAGATTTCCAATGAGTTTGATATATTAAATAAATCCCATTGATTTGTCAATTTGTCCTCTCTGTTTAACTTTAATGTTCTTTATAATTGGTCCTTTGGTAATGTCAGGTCTAAACTAGCATTCATGAACGATAGGAGTCAGTTGTGAGACTTTTGATTCTCTTTGCAAAGGGGGAATCAGCTCTGAAACCAATGCTGTCCGCACGTGCTTTCAGCTTATCTCCCAAGTTCCTCCTTTTCTGACCTTTTATTGAGCACAGTGGACACCCAAACACAATAGAGTTATGGGAGTAATGTCATGAACAGTAATCCATATACATAATTATCTGATACACAGCTTTCTCTCAATGTTGTGATATACACCAAATGTTTCTGAAATGTTGCCCATTTCTACAGGAAATACTGTACTTTAAATCAGAATAATTTATATTTATGATAAAAGTCTATTTGAAACGTTAAAAAACGGTGCCATATTTGGTGCTGCACTAATGTGGAATTTGTTATTTTTGCTTGAATATTTCTGTCTCATGCTGCCTCGGAAAGCAGAACCAGTGTTGGTGTCATCCTGGACATGCCACTGTGAAAGAGAAGATCTGTACACAAGACATGGGGACCCCAGGAAGAGTAGCAACCACCATTGTGGTAGCTAATGGGGATTTAACAATTTACAATAAACATGGAACTGCTAGCTTCTTGCATCAGACCTGAACAAGCCTCTCACTGAAGAGCAAGAGCACTACAAAAAAGAATTTCCCTCTGGGATCAGTTAAGTATTCTATCATTTAATTTAATTTCATTTATGTACCTCTTGCAAAAGCAGAATATTTCAAACAGGGTATTTTTTGTCAGGTTGCATGTCTACATATTGTAGAGGCTCAATCATTGGCTTGTAGCTCAAACAGTAGAGACATGCTCTTTTACACATGTGGAAACATGAAACTGGTTTACATGCAAAGCTGCAAAACCATGCAAAACCAAGATGCCAACAATTGCACAACTGTAGGGTTCAGATAAGCTTGTGCTTACAGGGAGAATCATGTTTTATGCAAAGCAGTGGAAAGACACAGGCGAAGTTATGATGAACTAAATTCAGTCAGTTTGTCCCATAACACAAACTGATCGTGAAAACTAACAGTTTATATATTTCATTTAAGTGTGACATGAGCTGTTGCGAAAACGGTGGTTTGCTCTGGACCATGAACCACATGAGGTACAAGGCGTAAACAGGAGTCCGTGCCACAAGGGGGCGAATAAAACACTGGTCCAGACCACAGTGTAATGCGGTTTGTGGTTCCTTGCCAGCACTGCTGACACTTCTCCTCCATCAGAAAATGGTGTACTTTTTTTTTGTTTGTTTGTTTTATTACAGCATTCTTTGGACAAAAAATAACATTGACATTACTGGAGATTAAGAAGAAGTTATTAATCATTTCCAAGGATTTTACACAAACAAAAACTATAAATATTAACAAGCAAAAAGGAAAAGATGTTCAATCTAGAGCACAGAGAGAGTTTCATAGCTTTTCTAGTGTTGGAGGAAGACATTTAAAGCATTGCTTATTTTATAAAAGAGTCACTTAAGGGTTTTATTATGATAACTTTATATTTAGGAATGTAAGCGAAAATGAAAGGTTCTTTAAATCAAGTTATAAATCATCTGATCTGCATAAGAGTCAGGTAGGATACAAATATTTGTACATTGAGAGGAATGATGCTGAGGGAAAGGTAAAGTTAAAGAAAATAAAGCAAAAACTAATTTTCTGTCAATTGTTCATTTTTACTTTAGTTTGATTTAGTCTTGATTTTATTCAAGAGGCATTTTAATCAACATGTCACAGTTGTATCGGGGGGTTACGTGATGTGATGAGTTTCAGGAAAGACTTGAAAAGGATGAAGCATAACTTAACAGTCCTTTTGCAGATAAAACTTTTTTGAAGCAAACTGCAAGAGTTGAGGATTAGTGAGCATTTTTTAAGGTTAGTAGTAGCATTGCACATGTGAAAACTGCTAAGATCCTAGTAAATCCGTCCACCATGTAAATACATTTGATTGAATCACTTAATCTGACATCCATGTAAACATGTCAGCTGCAATCTCTGATCAGAGATATATAGATTTGATATTTGAGGCTAAAGTAGCTGATTCACTAAAATAACACCTGACGTCCTGATGAAAATTTCATGTTGCTCTATAACTTCCACTACTGTCTGTTCTTTTGACACATTTTTTGCAAATTTCACCTGAAAATTAAACATCCCTAATATTTTTGAGGTGTTTGTAATAAGAGCATCCATTTGCAAGCAGTCAGATACAGCCACCAGCCACCTAATGGGGTAGTTTTATCTCATATGAGATAAACTGCTACAGCAGTTCACTACAGCCATTTGTTAAAGAAAGCTGAAGAAATACAAATAACCAGTGATAAGGCTCAAAGCAAGTTTTTCCTGAAATCAGTCAAATTTTTTGTGCAATTCATATTAAATAATCATTCTAAGACATGGATGGATGTTTTTTTGTTTGTTTTAGGATAGCCTATTAATCAGTTCAAATTCAGGCTGACACCCATATCCATATTAGGACTTTAGACAAATGAATCAGTTATCTTGTTATATTAAAAGAAACTGTAGCCACAACATAAAAACTGAGAGTTAGCCTACAATTCATTGTAGAGAAAATAATATATTCAGTAGCGTATTTTCTGTGCATATTAAAACTGAACTTTTTTTTTTTTTTGGTGAGGCACGGTCCCGCCAGAGAGGGCGGAGCCGCACAACAGCAGTCGGGTTACAAAAACCGCAGGCAACGGAAACCCTGCAGATTAGTCTCCTCCGGGGCTAAGGGGAGCGTTCATCATCTGAACTAAAATCAACCACGGACTGCAAATTAATGACGCTTTGTTTTCTGGGGTAAATGGGCTGAAGGAACCTTTCTATTGAAGAAAAAAAGATTGCCACCATGGCGTTCAGCCTGAACTGTCAGGTAAGCGATTTCTTTAAACAAAACTCAGTTGAAACTTCAGTGACTGAGTAGAGGAAGGAACCGTAGGCAGAATAGTGGGAGTACCGAACCAGATTTATTAAGAGCAGTGGTTAGAAAGTGAAACTTAGGGCAAAGGAGTGCGTAGGAAAAAGGAACTGATGAGCGGCAGTCTTGCGTATTAAGTGGTTCCCACACTCTAAATCACGAGTCGCTTTTTATCGACTACAAAAATGTCATTACTTCCTCACACCCTGTATGCCCCTGCCTTCTCCCACGTTTGTTCCACCCTTACAAGAAACGAAAGAAGAGATGTGCCACAAAATAGGTAGCCTAATTAGCCGCTACTTCGTTAATTATCAGTAAACGGGATTCTCAATCTCTGCTAAGATGTGAGTAGTTTCTAACCAGGGAACTCTGCTGCGACAGGCAGCTGCGTTTATTTCTAATAAACAGGCTTGTTTGTGCAGGATTACAAGTTCAAGAGTACGGTCATTTTAAAGATTGACCACCATTGCTGGAGCATACCTGCTTATTTTTCTAGGTATCACTGTTGGGAATACGTCATCATTTACCCATTGATAATTTAGCATATTTGTCCATGTTTCACCAGCAATGGATATTCAGGGCCTTTTCACATGGCGTGCTCGGGCCCGGGTCCGAGCACGTTTGACCACAGATTTTGTCCATGTGAATGCAAACAGGCCGGGCCCGGCCGCGGCACGGGTGGCCCAGATTGGGAGGTAGTCCAGGACCCGGGCCACCCGTGCTCGAGCACGGATCAGTGCTTTGTGAACGCAATCAGGGCCGTGCCGGACGTGACATGTGGGCTACAAGCGGAACTGATCAAAGCAACACCCGACCCTACCGACAGGTTTAGCATTAGCAACATTAGCTTCACTCTAAACAAACGTGGCGATCGCGAGCGGAACGAGATTACTGTGGAGTGATTTAAAACGGTAAAAACGTA
>JAVQJG010131268.1:0-17462 GCA_036024015.1 Craterocephalus amniculus | reverse complement strand
AACCCACGCATACACGGGGAGAACATGCAAACTCCACACAGGAAGGCCACAGTGTCAAACCCCTCCTCAGCCAGAATCAGACGCCCCCTCTGGCTCCCGACCAACTTGGGACTTGAACCTGCGGCCTTCTCACTGTGAGGCCGCAGTGCTAACCACTCCACCACCGTGCAGCCCTCCCACCAATTCCCAGCGGTGGAATATCGCAGTGGATCCCAACCCATTTCCTTAAGGACCCCCTTCATGCAAAAAGCTGCTGTATCCCAACCTTAAATACTGGATTTTGTCTGAATCCTGTCCTTTCATGAAGCCAAAGTTAAACCAATGTATAGGTTTACTTTTTAAAAAATCTTTATTTTTTTAAATAGGAACAAATAATCTGCTCTGGGATGTTTCCCAGACATGTTTAATTTAATTTAATGTTGCAGGAGAAATCATTGTTACTAGTTACTAGGATAAACTTGAAGTGCTTACTTATAGCTCCACCTGCTCCCTGACCTCCTAAACCCTCATGCATGGACAGATTCGATGTACAACATGTGTCCCCATGTGTTTTATGTTTTCCCCCTCTTCTTTATGCTTCTGAGTAAGTAAACATGTGTTAAATGAAATATTGTAAAGCAGATTTAGATTGCGTGTTAAGATCCTAGTAAATACTCCGACCAACAACCATCCAACGTTCAAACTCACTTAGATCGTTTTTCTTTCTCGTTGTGATGTTCAGCTTGAACTTCAGCTTATTGTACCTCAAAAAGTGTCCGTACATTTATAGATATTAACAGCATTAAAAAAATTGGAAACAAACGGATGTAGATTTTGAAGCAGCATCATAATAAGCACATTTTAATTAACTTATTTGTAGATAAAACTCTGGTTCATTCTCTTAGTAAGGAGCCTTTTTGCTGCTTCTTTGTAATAAAATATTTATTAACTCTTTGTCATAACTTATTTCCTTCATTTTATCTTTAATTTTTTTTTAAAGTCTTAATTATTATTCTATGCTTTGCTGTAATGCTTTTAATATTTAATATAAAGCACTCTGAATTGTCTTGAACATGAGATGTGCTATCCAAATAAACTTGTCTGGACTTTTAAATATTTGAATGATTAATAAATCAGAGTAAAAATGCTTCACAAACCAAAAAAAACCTTCCTCTGAAGATGAACTGAGAATGAGTGCTACAGCAAGCAGCAAATGTCAAAAGAAAAACTTTTAAGGAGAGCCTGAAGTAAAAGTTCAGACCACTTTAAAAGAAAGTCTGACTGCATGGAAGCAAAGTATGAAGAAATGAGAGTTTTATAGCAGAACTGGACATAAAACCAGACCAAACCAGCAGAATTAGCATTTTCTCTAAAAAATGTTAGTTTTCCATTTGAAGGGGATTACATGAGTTAGCAGACATGAATGTGAGGAAGATACTTTATGCAGCGGAGTCAACCTTTAAATAAAAGGTCAGTCAAAGCTCAGGGAGCACGGTGACATTTGAGCTGGAGAGCTGCTGTTGTGTTAAAACTCCTTCTGCTCTGAAGTTTAAAATAATCTCTGATGTAAATCAGGCTCAGAAAAAAAGCCCAACAGAAGCAGCTAGAGCAGAAACGTGCAGAAGAAGAGGATTGTATTCATTCATCTACATTTTCTGGGAGTTATTTTAACTTTTAGATGAATGATTGTTTTTCTGTCTGTTTGCTCAGCAGCTCAATCTGCACAAAAAATGAAATTTCTGTTGTCATACATGAAGCAAACTTCTGGTCCAGTCCTGCTACTCGGCCGACACATGACACCACCATCTCCAAATACACACCCACACACACTCTTCCAGTCGGCTGCACTCACAAATAGATCCCCGGCCCGACCTCGTGGCTGTGGGAATGAAAAGGACGCGGCTGGTAATGAGGGTCCTCATTGCAGCCCGTCTTCCGCCAGCTCCACAGCCTGAAGGCCAGACCCAGAGAGCAGCATGTCGGACCAGTCTGCGTTTGACACCGACGTCTGGACCCTGACCAGGTTCATCATCGAGACGGGAAGGCAGGCCAAGGGGGCCACCGGCGAGCTGACCCAGCTCATCACGGCCATGCTGACCGCCATCAAAGCCATTTCCTCCGCCGTGCGCAAGGCGGGCCTGGCCCACCTGTAAGTACCCAGGTGTGTGAGGTGACCTGTGAGGTCAGGGCAGGGAGAGGGTAGTTCGCTGCTCCAGCTGCATGTTTGACATTTTGTTTCACTTCTACAGCAGATTCAGGAGCCATGAGGGGTGTGTCTGCAGGCCAGAGACACGCCGGTCCTCTGGGTTAGAAAGTTAAATCTGTGGTAATGCACGGCACAGCAAGGCAGGTTATGATTTCAGCTCAGTTCTACTATCTAATCTGGACGTAAAAGAAGACTATGCAGCTTGCTCTGTGGCCTCCCAGCAGCAGATAAAAAGAAAGATTGAGCAACATTTTGGGGTGTTGGAAAGTCCAACACGAAGCAGATCTTTGTTCAAGGACTTGACTTTGGCGGGTTGCCAGATCTGCAGGTTAGAAACTAAACGACAAGTAAGCTTCAAAACGAAGGCGAACAGCTGAAATGATGCCAGTGCAGAAAGAAAGCTCCATTATTCACTCAAGCTCTATGAAATTATGTAACAGAGAACAAATCGGCATTGTTCCCTCTGCTGATGATAACTTTCACACTTGAATAATCTTTTACACGGTGGCGTCTGGTTGGTTCACACAGGCAGGGCTTGGCCGGCTCGGTCAACGTGACGGGAGACGACGTGAAGAAGCTGGACGTGCTGTCCAACGACCTGGTCGTCAACATGCTGCAGGCGTCCTACAGCACCTGCTGCATGGTGTCCGAGGAGAACAAGGAGCTCATCGTCACTCCCAAAGATAAAAGGGTAAAAAACATCTTTTACTTGAAAGTAAAGTGCTGGGTAGAAAGAGTGAGAAAGGCCGGTTATCACCTTCCCTTTAAAAACATTTATTGTTCCTTATGAAAACTGGGTCTAAAAGCTGCTGCATCATTAAGTAAATTCATTAAAGTTTTATTCCTCAGAGACAACAGTTCAATGTCCACCAGCCCCTCAGACACAAAAATGAGCCAATCACACAACCATTGGTAGGGTTTCCAGAGGCAGAGTGTCTGAAGGAAAGAAAATATCCAGTTGTGAGAGGAGAATGG
Organism: Craterocephalus amniculus; assembly: GCA_036024015.1. Lineage (NCBI taxonomy): Eukaryota > Metazoa > Chordata > Actinopteri > Atheriniformes > Atherinidae > Craterocephalus > Craterocephalus amniculus. The sequence continues at coordinate 14,302 of JAVQJG010131268.1, read as the reverse complement.
GCAGACTGGTTGGAGATGATAGAAAGGACACAGGAAGTCCGATAAGCTCTGGTTCCAGCTGCTGAAATGTGACATTCTGCTGTCTGAACACACAACATGATGCACTAACAGCATGAGAGCCACCAGGGGCCCCTTGTGTCCGCTGAGGGCAGGAAACTGAGGCTGCTGCTGGTAGAACAGTGGGGGAGATTTTCTTGGCCCACTTTGGACCCATAGTCCCAGCCTGGCCTGCTTTAACCAGCACAGCCTCCCTGAGTCTGACCATGTCCGTCCTCTCTGACCCAGTGGAGCATCTTCTGATGCTGCTGCCAGCAGGATGAGTTTTTATGAAATCAAGGTTAAATGCACATATAGCTGTACTTTAAAAAAATATCATAGTCTGTGGCATTTCTCAGACAGGTTTTATTTTCAAGTGTTGCAGAGAATCCACTCTGGAGCATTTTCAGTATACAGATATAAAACAAACATAAAAACTACAGAACTTCTTCCTGTAAGACTGCTGTAAACATATTTGCTTCTTAATGAATGAATTTATTGATTCAGAGTGTAAGTTTTTCTATATTTAAAAGGTGTTTACACCCTCAGGGGAAGTACGTGGTCTGTTTCGACCCTCTGGACGGCTCCAGCAACATCGACTGCTTGGCTTCCATCGGCACCATTTTCGCCATTTATAAACGGGTGAGTTTAGTATCTGCAATCCCCCCCCCAGAAAAAAAAAAACAACCCAACAAAAGAATGTATATCGCTGACGCTGACAAAGAAGCAGATCTGAAAGTATTTCCACTTGTTCCTGCAGAACTAAGTTACAAAGGATGCCTTGTTGCACATTTTACAAGTATTTCAGGTAGAAAAAAAGCTAAAATAACTTTTCTTCAGCTTTAAACAGTTCTGTTACGTCTAATTAATAAATCAGACATTTGCCTTGTTCACATATCTTAGTGAAGACAGTAAACACACAGCTGTAACCTAACTGGTTTAACATCTAATTATGTGCTTTTCTTTAACGGTTTTAATTAGTGAAGTTTGTTGAGGAACAATTGTGATGCGTGTTCGATGCTTTTTAAAAACTCACGGCACTGTGGGCAAAAAGGAGGCAAACTTTAAAAACCAACGCAGTTCCCAGGGTTTACATGTGGCTGCAGTGTCAGTCTGCCTCCACATGAGGGCGCTGCTGTCCAGTTGATCAGGTTTTATCCTGCGGTCAGACTGAACTGTTTTTTGACCCAGACATGAACACGGACATATATTTAGATCAGTTTCAGATATTAGAATAATCTTTTTCTTCCTTTTGAAAAAAGTTTTATATTTAAAAAGCTGTAAATCAACTTCCGACTACAAATACATTTTGGGTGGGATTTTGATGATTTTAACAGCTTCAGGTTCATGATAACTTGTCCTTGTTGCTGCTGTGATGATGGGCAGGTATCAGAGGGGGAGCCCACCGATAAGGACGCCCTGCAGCAGGGCAACAACATCGTGTGCGCCGGTTACGCCCTGTACGGCAGCGCCACCCTGGTGGCCCTCAGCACCGGGGCTGGGCTCAACTTCTTCATGCTGGACCCAGTGAGTACTTCAGACATTTCCAGTTCTGAGGTCTCCAGCCAAAATCATCGCTTATCTCCTTTAGTATTTTATGGTTTAACTGCACTGTTACTGGCTTTATGTGAGAAAACAGACCATATTCTGTCAATCATTCCCTCGGTTTTCAGCAACCTGGAGAGCTGCAGACAGCTGGATTTCTGCAGAAAACATCTGTCACCTCCAGAATCAGAGGAAAAATAAATCTTGTTTAAACATTTTAGTATCTTTTCTCTAGATTTAACAGTAAACATACAGCCAGATGTCAGTGTTTGACATGACTTGTTTCTATAAATGAAGTAACTGAACAATGGCTGCTTCTGTCCTCCACCAGGAAATTGCTTCTGGAAAAGCAGCTTTTAGTGTTTGTTGTATTTATCCAAGTAATCGTGTTTTGGATCTAGGAGTGAGAAAAACACACTCCTGAGTTATTTTTAAAGCGTGCAAAGCGTCACCTCTCAGAACAATTCAATGCTTTTCCTTATTAGTCCTTCTGCTTGCTGGTTAACAGACACACAGCTGCTTTCAGGTTAGAAGCAAAGCAGAACTGAGATAAATGGAGTCATAGGTTGTGCTTTTTTTTGAGGAGTCTGGCTCTTGAATGTTACTTTGCTCTCCAACAGGCCATCGGTGAGTTTGTCCTGATTGAGAGGAACGTGAAGATCAAGCCGAAGGGAAAGACCTACAGTCTGAACGAGGGCTACGCCAAGTACTTCCACCCCTCCATCAACGAGTACCTCAAACACAAGAAGTTCCCGGAGGTGAGAACCAATCAAACATCTGAGCCGGAGGCGTGGTTGTGGTTTTAAATCTGACCTAGTTCCCTGACTCGCTGACTCGGAGCGTCAGCTTTGCTTGGCTTGCCCACTATAACCTCCATCCTTTGACCGGGTGGAAACACCAGCGGCCTCATGCGAGTCCTGACGAGGCGTTTGATCTGCTAGAATCAGCTTACAGAGTTCAGCTGGCAACACAAACAAAGCCGAGTTCCCCAGATGCTTAAATTATATCCAAATTAAACTGTTTCGGTCCCATTTCCAGCCAGATTATTCCGCTTTTCTGAGATTAAAAACAGTGTAAATGTACATCAGTATTTCACAACTTTGAGTCCTGATGAAAATGATCTGGGTTTCCAAATCCCTGAATCCAGATTCATGGATCTGAGGCTGATATGTGGGAACTTAAACTTTGGTGGTTTCCATCAAAATGGTCCTAATCCTGTTAGATGAAAATTTCTCAGACAGGAAACAGGAAATGAGAGAAAAGAACTCGTCCTGCAGCTTTCTGATCAATGTTCTATAGAAATCAGCGCTGATGCTGCAAACAGCAGAAGCTGCATTTGAGAAACAGAGCAGGTGTGTGAATGGATACTTTTACCATTTGCACACCAGTAAATAGTTTTATTTATTCTAATGTACTAGAAAAGTCAATAAAAACTCAGTAATAAAAGGGTTGTGTTGGACTGTAAATAGATTCAACACTTTGTGTCGGTTTTATAAATAAACTGATTCTTAAACTTTCCATCATTAATGTTGTGAACAGTGTTGCACTAAAGTGTTTTTGTTTTTTTTAGCCCAGCATCAAAACTAGCATAAACAGACATTTTTGGAATAAATGCATATTATAGAACTCAATTCTAAAACTTTGCTCAGGTTTGTGTGTATTAATCTTTAAATTCTCATATAAAACTAAATTCATTTTACAATCATGGATAGCAACTACAAATTTGAATTTTGTTGATTTTTTTTAGCATTTTTCAAACCGGTAAGTAACAAAGTGCTCAACATAAAAACATACAAGACATTAAAAAAACATCTAGACCCATCTATACTCAATTCATTTATACGCATACAACACAAACTCAACCCCCGCCCCCCACCCTTCTGTGTCTAAAAACCTGGCTTTAGTAAAGAAACGATATTTCGGGGATCTGTTCATTTAAAAACCTGGTTACACACTTCAGTTCTTTAAAGTGAAAAACAAACAACTGCTTCAAACAAAAGATAATTGACATGATTTAAGTATTCATCATATGGCATTGTCATATGATGTTTATGAAAGATATTTTTTATTTTTTTTACAAAAAATGCTAAATGATAATATTAACTCAATATGAACAGTTATTTTATGTAAAATATTCAGAGTGTGTTATTAACTGCAGTGTTAATATTGAGTATAAATGTGATCCTAATATTGCGTTTTTCACACGAGATCCACTTCAGATCCTCGTCCAAGTCGGGTTTTTATCAACCGACATTTTCAGGATCAGAATGATCCAGATTTCAGCCAAAGCTTTTTTAGCTCCCCAAAACAGCAAAAACTCTGGATCACAGGTAGGAAACCCATTTTTTGATCAGATGTTGGAAAAAATACAGTCCACCTGCAGAAATCCTGGTGGACTATGTTTTTAATACTGACTTCCTGGTGGCACGCTTCATGCAGCCAGGTGTAAGGTGCACGGTGGGCAAACCTGAGCGTGACATGCGAGTCCCGGCCAGTGAAGCGTGACGACTCGTCTGCACAGGCCAGGAAACGTCCTGTTCCTCAGGAAGCTGCAGCCTCTCATCTGGAAACTCTGATGTCCACATGTGCTCGCTCAGCACTTCTCCTGCACAGTCACAAACATTCGTTTAGTCGCCAGCATTTCTCCTCCTCAGCGATAGGCTGGACGTCTTCATCACCACCACCAGGACACAACCAGCCTGGAATATCTGCTCCGTTTGTTTGCTTTCCTTTTTCCCCACAAGGCAAACAAATAAAATTAGTACGCTCTTTTATTTCTGAGGTTTTATGGATCAGGCCATCAGCAGAAAATTATGATTACAGTAAATTATTTGGTCGTGATCAAGTTTTAACATGAGGTAAATGCACCCTCACGAGTAAGAGTGCACCAGGTTTATTTTTTTGTAAATGTTTTTTTTTATTTAAAGTTTTTTTTATTAATTTCATGAATTTTCAACAAACATAACTAATAACACCAATAATAAAAATAAAGTAAAATAAATAAATAAAAAAATGATAAAGAAAAAAAATGGCACAGTCAAAGTATTTTTCTGACAGATTATCATTTTTTAAGACAAGACATAAAAAAGATCCATATTTCATTAGCTTTATCCTGAATGCTATGTACCTTAGAGATAAAAATCTCATATGCACCGTGTTTATCTAACAAAAAAACATACAAAATTGAGAGTAAATCATGTTCAGAGTGAAAAAACTAAATCCAGCCTTACTGCTTCTGTCATGGAAGATGACCATCAGACGAAGATCAGAGCAAAGACACAGTTAGACAGAGAGACAACAAACAAACAGAAACATAAAGAAAACCAGGAGCGAAAATAAATGAACAAGAAGCAGGTGAGGCAATCAGCAGAAGTAACCAGGTGAGATAACACACAGGAAGTAAAACAAATGGTTTTATTACTGTTAAGCACTTTGAAACATTTGTTATGGAAATTATTATAACTAAAGATTATTACCATTATTATGATTATAATTATTAATAAGATAACAATTTGCAGCGCAATACCTTGGAGGAATGGCACCAAATCATCTGGGAGAAGCAGCTGACCAGTCTGGGAGGTCATGAGGCCTTTTCCGAACAACAATAGACAAAAAGTCCACAGAGAGAGCGATTACTGCAGTAAAACAACAAAGAAAATAAAAACAAGACTCTCTGATCATCCATCCACATGTTAAATGTTTAAGTTCCTGTCCCTACAATCAGAGAAACAATAAAAACAAGGTGGCATTGCATCAGAAACTGCTAAACTGCAAAAATCCAGAGACGAGCACGGTGGTGGAGGCCTGATGGTCTGGGCCACAGGACCTGGTCAGCTTGCAGTGCTGCAGAGTTTCATGTGAGGTCTTCTGAAAGCTGCAGCTTGGCTGAAACTGATGCATCACATGAACTTCTGCAACCACATAGAGGAGTTAACACGAGGCCGACCTCAACCTGGTTTAATACCACGGAGGAGGTTTGGAGATATTCTGTAGCTTCGATGAACTGAACCAAGTGTCATGTGTGCCTGAGGTAGAGCTTATTATTACAGTTATTCTTCATTTATCTCTTCATTTTACTTCTATTACCATGTTCTCATATACACACAACTGTATGCACCATGATTCCTACCAGCTAAAGATAACATTTATATAAAAATTTTATGAAAATCATGACATTGTTTTTCAAATTGTGGTTCAATAGAAACATTTAAAAAAAAACAAAAAACAGGATGAGGAATAAATCTATGTAGCATCCCTCTTCAGCTAATTTTAAGCTGAACAATCCTTTGAGGCCATCACTGCAATCAGCTGTTTTCTGGAACTGTCCATCAGACTTCCACACCTGTCCGCAGGTATTCTGCCCCCCTGCTCTCATTGCTCCAGGACCACATTGTTTGTTTGTTTTTTATTATTTTATCAACTCAATTGAATTATCACTAAATTATAATTTAGCAAATTTATATTCATCATGACTTTTTTTAGTCTCCAGTTATTTGAATTATTGTTAAGAATTTGCCTTTTCTTTAATGGAAAGGGACGAATCCGTCTGCAGACACCTGCAGAATGATCAGACACCATGAACAGGTAAATTCTCAGAACTTAGACACATGATTATGGCCTGAGAATAAAAAAAAAGAGGATATTTTTATTTTCACAAGTTTCCGATCTGGAGAGCAGCAGCTGCAGAAGGTTTGATTTTAGAGCACGGAGCATGAAAAAAGACAAATGGAGGAAAAAACCCCCAAAGCATGAAGAAAAACAAATTAACATAAACTTTTATAGCTTTCTGTGTACGAAATTGTATCCAGCAATGCTGTGCAGAAGCAAACACAAAGCTTCATTCTGTGGCGAACTAAATTGTTTGCAGTTGTATCAAACTGTAAACATGTTGTATCAAAGTAAAAAGAAAAAAAAGGACCTTGCGTAATGTGGCTTACTAATATCTCCTCCCTTGAACAGTCATGATCATTTCAGTGACACAGCACGATGTAACGCTAACCGCAGTCTCGCTGACAGATGTCTGTTCGGCATAATGAAACTGTAAAACTTTTCAGTCATCGGGTGAAAGACTTCTTCCTTCTGTCTTTGAACTGAACGATGCTGCAGGAACCTCATTTCATCATTTAATGTGCAAACTTTCAGTTTCTTTTCTTATATTTTTAGGAAGTTTTGCCCTGTTTCCAGTACGGGATCTATTTTAGAGAGAGTGTTTCTCTGACTTGGCTTTATGGCAGGATCTGTTGGTAAAAAATGACTATGCACACACCCTCCCTCCCTTGTGATGTGTGGGATGTGACTCAGCAGGCACATGACTGCAGTTCTGAACATGAAGCTCATCATTTCAGGGCAACTGCGGCAGATTCACACCATGTGATGTTGTGTTGTGCAGACACAACCAGTTTTTTTTTAAAACAGGACTTTCGACACAGATCCCTAAGCGACATGTTCTGTGAACTCAGCTGCTGCAGGTGGACTCCGACCCCTCATATCTGTCGTCTGTTTTCCAGCAGGTCATGGTCGCTGAATGAAGCAGATCTGCTGCAGCAGCATTTTCACTGCAGCTGAACTTCATTTATTTCCCTTTATGGTCCAAACACACTCAAAGACCTGCACCTCATGTCAGCTAAGAACAGGAAACTGAGCCTAAAATTCACACAGACTCACCAGAACTGGACAATAGAAAATGGAAAAATGTTGCCTGAGTCTCATTCAGACGTTGGGGTCAGAATATGCTTGATGCAGGAAAACACTTGTTCAGATATGAAATAGGAAGTGTGAAGATGCCGCTTCTTTTTAATTTGCAGTAACTGTCATACATTTTATCATTTTATTCAACTATTTCTTTAAAAAAATATTGTTTAAAAAAGGCTACTTATAATTAGTGTCCTAAGGAAAAGAAAAAATCTGAAGAAACATTTTGTTCTTTTTTAGCATGCAAACTTTAAGGGGTTAACGGAAATATTTTTCTACATTTTTGAGAAATAAACAACATCATATAGACATTTTAATTTAAAAAAAAGAAGCCAAAATTTACAAATATCTTGAATAAAATGTGTAGTTTATTTGAAAGGCACAATAAATTATAGCAATAATAAAAGTAGTGAGACAGAAAATGGTCCAAATTAACACATTGTGGATTTAAATTAGTAAAAAACTTCTTAAAAGGTGATAAAACAATAACATTGTTCTGGACAACTGATTCTAATTAATAATCTGGGATGTTATAAATCAGCTTCTGTTACTTAAAAACATGCTAACGGATATTTTCATGCCTGTTTACCCCCTGCAGGATGGCAGCTCCCCGTACGGAGCGCGGTACGTGGGCTCTATGGTCTCAGATATTCACCGCACCATCGCCTACGGAGGGATCTTCATGTATCCCGCCAACGAGAAGAGCCCTAAGGGAAAGGTAAGGAGGGAGCAGCCTCCCAATCTGCTAAAAGTCTGAAAGTAAAATGGTGAAAGTTACACTTGAAAGTGGACAGAAAGGATTTAATCACATAAAAATCTTTTATACAACTCCAAAAAACATCCAAACTCATCAAGTCCACCTTAAATACCACGACTTTCATGTTTCTAAAGTAAACAGAAACATGAAATGAGAATATTTGAACCCATAAATCTGTGTCTTCTAGTTGTAAATGATTGGTGTTTAGAGGTCACATGTCTGGAAAACAGCGTCATCTTGCAGAAACGTGCTGCTGATGTTGATCCTGGACTGAAAGGGATGATGCATGCACTAATGAAGCTACTTCTGACATGTTTGGGCCAATTCGAGGCTATTTTTGTTGTCCTAATACAGGAAGCCTTCTTTGCTTGTGGCAGTCATGCTCACTTTTAGACCATAAGTTTAAATTTAAGTCAGGGGCTATCTGGGTGGGTTAAATTTGGATTAAAAGACTCCACTATTGCAAACTAAAGGCAAACAGAAATTTAAAAAAGAACATTTCAGACCAGTAAAAAATAAAATTCACCTCTTCACTTCCCCTCTAATCTACCCTGGAAGTTTGGACATTTAGGTAAAAACTAATAAAAATGCCTTAATGTGACTGTAAACAGAAAGAACTTCTCATTTTAGACAACGTCGGCCTGCCTGTGTCGACATCTCACAGTTGTGTAACCCGAGTTTGAACTTGTGATAAATAAAGCTTCGGACCGTAAATAAAGTTAACTCACCTCTTCTCACCTGTTTGCTTCCAGGCAGCTCGACTTGCTGACCCATTTTTACCCCAACATGCTCTTCTGTCTCCATTCCTTCAGGATGTAGACGGTCAGATTAAAGCAGCAGAGCAGGAGAAGCTGCACATTATGAGCCGGATCTTTGTTTGCTGCTTTCTAGTGTTAGCCTCTGCTTACAAGGTTAAGCTAACATTTAGATTTCACTCAAGTCAGAATCTGCCCGTGTAAAATGTGTAAACACTATAAAATAAAACAAAATGGAGGGGAAACACTTTCGCATTCTAGCTAAATTTACCTTTCTTACCCCGTGGTTGTTTAAAGAGAAGTGAAACCATGCAAACTGAGGTTTATGCACCGTGAGAAAATATTTTTAGAGTTAAAACTCCTCAGATGGGTGAGGTTGTCTCTTTATTTGCTCGTGCAGATTAATAAAGAATATCATAATCTGCAGGATATAAGGAAGGAAAAGAATTTAAAAGGACAGCGAGTTACTTCTGACCCAAAAATCAGCCTAATGTGAGTAAAACTGGATCATTTCTGGAGTCAGTATTCATTGTTTGGGGCGCGTCGGCTGCCGTCTGCAGAAACCAGACATTGTAACTTTGCAGGAGTGGGTCCGTCTCTCATGGGATCATGTGACCTGCAGGGCTTTGCTTTAAGGCTTGTTCTATATAACTCTCTGCTTTGTGCTCCTCCTCTTCGATCCAAGGTTTGTCATGTGTAAACAAAATTAGAAGGTGAAAACGTGTCTGAGGAGGCCGTAAAGAGAGACGGTTGATTTTTGCAACAGTGTCCTTTGGCCTGTGGGAAGTTACAGGTTTAGCTCCCCTAGTAGTAAAAATATACACAGTATGCCTTTAAGTGAGGTGCAAAGAGGCAGAGGAGAATATGCAGACTGGTTCATTGGATCAAAATGATTTTAAATTCCAATATTTTGAGGAGGGATGATTGACACCCATCAAACTCTGAGCTACAAGCTAACAAAGCTAACCTGAAGCTAACGGGACCTAACCAGCAAGCGGAGGAAGGCGGGCTAAAGCTAAAGCGCTGTTAGCGGCTAAGAACTGCGGTTGTGCTACTCTTGGCCTCGTTTTCCTGCATATCGGGCACCTGTCAATCAAAAGGACACGCCCCTAATTATGAAGAATTTTATGATTAAATAACATCTAAACAAATGAGTCAGAATATTTCCCTCCCCCCACAGGTGAAATGAAGGTAAACCTGAGCTTTTAAAGCTAAAATGTTTTTTGTACCAGGCTGTAAACATGTTTCATTCTGCTGTGAATTTGATCTTTTTACCATCAGAGTCAATGGGGAATTGCTCTGTTCTGCAGCAGCACCTAGTGGAGGAGGGAGGAACTGCAGGTTTTGGCACTTCCTCATAGGCTTCACGTTTCTAAGCCAGAGGTTGCTGATTGATTCCACCTTCCGGAAGTGGTGGAACGGGAGCTTCTCATCATGGATGTGCAGCCGCTGTGTGAAGTTTCTGTGACGGTAATAATCTGCATTTATGGTGAATCCTGTTTTCCTCTTTTACGCCTCAGCTGCGGCTGCTGTACGAGTGCAACCCCATCGCCTTCCTCATCGAGCAGGCGGGCGGCCTCGCCACCACCGGCACGCAGAGGATACTGGACGTCCAGCCAGAGGCGCTCCACCAGCGGGTGCCCTTCGTGGTTGGCTCACCTGAAGACGTCAACGAGTACCTGTCGTTCGTCAAGAAGTTCCCGTAAAACTACAGCTGGAATAATTATTCCTCTGAATGTAATAACTAATTAATTACTATTAGTTTCTATTAGTGAATTGATTAAACCCCTCTTTAAGTTTTCTGATAAATTAGGTCACAATTTCTAAAAAAGGTATAGTTGATTTTATGTTTGCCCGTGTTTTTTAATTGTTTTTTTTTTTTTAATCAACTTGTGGAGCATCTGTGTTTAGATTCATCATAAAAAGCTGCACCTCCTTCCTAATGGACACTTTCTAAGCTGTTTTACCAGCTACCTTAAAAAAAGATTGAATTATGAAAAAAGAAGTCACATTTTGCATTTTGTGTGAAAGTGAGGAACTTGTTTAACGGAAAGTCTGTGGAAAAGTAAAATTTACACAAATAATTGGGTCATTGTATGTTTAAACACCCTGAACACCAGATTTAAGTGATTTGGATTTTTTTTTTCTAGAATAGAGCTAATAGAAATATTACTTATGAACATTAGCTCCATGCTTCCATATAGAAAACAACAGATTACTTCAGACGGTAGAAGTGTTAATCACTACTATGTATTCAGATAGATTGCAGATATATTTCATCATAAACTCCATCATTCAGCAGTGCTGTGTCAAAATTAGGGGAAAAATTTTTAGGAGCTAAGAAATCCTCTTGAAGGAAATTCCCGGTTGAGGCTTCGGATCACTCAGATACGTTAGAAAACTAAAACTAAACTGTATTTAGGCAGGAGGACCTGATATGTGAAACATGGTGGCAGTAGTATCATGATCTGGATCAGGATTATTTTAACCGGAGAGGATTAAAGACATGATATCCCTATGCATACTGCTCCAAATACAAATCATCCATCCAGTATTCCACCTGAATGAACAGCAAGCCGATATTTTACATGCATTTATAAAATCTTAGTTTGAGAAACACAAAATGTGTTAACCTTATAAAGCCAAATCATAGTTTACAGTTCGAGACATCTGGTGTCACTTTATGGTAAAAACCTTGCAGTACTGTACAATATGATACTCGTCACCACAATTCTTTGCTACATGTGCTGTATGAAGCAAATAAATGGGATGTTTGAAATATTTCCTCTTTTATAAGCTGTATATGTGAAATAGTTTTCTGATTACTGTGAAATATGCTTCACATATATGAGTTATTTTATTGACATGTATCTATATGTATTTACAGATATGCTAACAATTTAATCAATTTTCTTCTCATCCCGTCATAAAGCAGCCGATTGAATTGCTCCATATTCATTATGATCCTTTTAAGCAGCAGAACAGCACCGTCATCGTGTTAGAGCGCTGCAAGTGGATGTCTGTCCCAAATCCACGTTTCCCACGCTTGTAACCACGCACTCGAAACCTTTTGTGCTTTTCTACCAGGTGACACTTCCCATAAGGACCACTGGGCATAATGTGGGTGCTGGGACAGGACCAGACTTCAGGGTTTTTAAAAAAACAATCCTAGTTATTCTCTGATTGGGTGTTAAACGGTTAAATCCAGGTCTCTAGTTTAGATCTCATGGTAAAGAGGCCCCCTGAATCCGAACCATTGTTACCAGTAATCCTGTGAAGCCAGTACCAGACGTTGGGGAGTACAGATGAGGAGGTACGAGGCCTCGCTTATTCATGCAAAACCAGTTCAGTTTTCCTCAAACCAGTGAGTTTGGCTTTGATAAATATCAACGTGCACTGTTTCACCCCGGCTTCACAAAGATGAACACACGACTAGTGTTTCACAATTTTTATTGATCACAGTAAAAGTAGAAAATAAAAATCATTTACAATGACCAGAGCAAGTGTTTATGAATCACTTACAGCATACATATATTTACAAAGAATAAAACACTATGACAATTTCAAAAGGAGACAAAGTAAAGTGGCGTAAAACCAGCCAAAAAGCAAAACGCCCCCATTTCCCTAAAATCGAGTGTCTCTCCACGTGAAACATTGCAGAATCTCCTGTCAATGCGGCACTCGGACCAAAGCGCCGTCCTTCCTCTCCAGACGGACTACTGCAGTTTAGAACAAAACAAAAAAAATACTACGGTGCTAAAACGTGAGGCGGTGTTCAAACCAGAGGATAACTGGCTGCTGTCGCGATTCCACAGTGGTTCTTCCTGTCTTTGGCCATGTAGATGTAGCCTTTGTCGCCCCAGTTCTCACTCCAGCTGCAGAAAGAAAAGAAAAAAAGGTCAGGAAATAAGTTCAAACTTAAGATTTATAAATCTGAAAATCTCATTTTCAAACAAGGATGGTTGCAGCTTCATGCTGGAAATAATCTGCCATGTTAACATTAAACTTTTATTTTTTTTACATTTTTTTTTATTGTTTTTATACAAATTAATGACATACAGATAAATATAAAAATAATTAGCTTTCCATAATTATAATGTTAAAGAGAGAGAAAAAACAAAATTTAAAAAAAAATAAAAATTTTATATTTTTCAAGTTTACATAAAATTATTGACATTTTTTGGGGGAAAAGAAAAAGTAAAAATGAGCTCAATTAGTTTTTATTGCCCAAAAATGTTAATAAATGCAAAATGTCCTTTATCACACCGAATTAAATTTACACATTTAAAAAGAAAAACTTGATAAAATCAGAACAAAACCAGTTCGTACTGCATCCGTGATGCCATCATAGATCTGACTCACCTGTTCTTGACGATCCAGTACTTCTTGCCGTCCACATCTTCTCCCTCGAAGCCGTAACCGACCACCAGCACGCCGTGGTCCAGCTCCTCGCTGCTGCACTCCTTCTCATAGTAGATTCCTAAAAACAGGAGGATACGAAGGTGAAGCTGGAGCATCATCCCGCCGTGCAACTCGCTTTCATTTCGCCTGTTCCTTAATGTTCTCATTTAAAAAACGAGAACCGACCTGACTGGTAGAACTGGAAAGACTCGTGGCCGGCGTCGATGGCGACGGAGACGGGCCCCACGGAGGCCACGGCCTTCATCAGAGCGTGCTCCTTGCCGCTGGGGATGTCAACGAAGCCGGTGTCGTTGGCGGCGTTGAACTTGGGGTCGTACTGACACGGCTGGTCGTCCTGAAACACACGAGGAAGAGCGGCGTTAGACTCCCGGAGCAGCTGGAGGTACGAGATTAGCTCAGACCTGCGGGGTACGTACGGTTCCCTTGTAGGGGTAGGAGTCCTCAGAGTCCAGACCCTGGTTGTCCTTGACGTACTGGAAGGCCTGGTCCATCAGACCGCCGTTGCAGCCCTCGTTGCCTTCGGGTCTGGAACAATCCACGAGGTTCTGCTCGCTCAGCGACACCAGTTTGCCCGTCTTCCTGAACTCCTGGCCCTCCAGAGCGCCGGTGGTGCTGAAGGCCCAGCAGGAGCCACACTGACCCTGAAGGGAGCAACCAGGGAGACGGGAAAACATGAAGGTCACTGGATCTTTGCAGAACTGTTGCATGTTCTGATCAGAACATGGAAAGAAGATCAACCTTTAAACGAAAAAAGACTACGGCCTTTTCTCATGTATCTATGAATGAAATCTGCACGGTATCTTTTAACTTCTCTTGCTTTTAATCTTTTCAGTGATTTTGTGTCTAAATGATTTTACTGTAATTCTTCTTTTATGCTTTTAATGTTTTATGTAAAGCACTTTGAATTGTCTTATATCTGAAAATGTGCTAAACAAATAAACTTGCCTTGACTTTAAAACTCAACCCAGGAAAAACTGTGAAGTAATATGAAGTCCTTTGGCATAAAGTAATGCAACATGTCTCTGAAACTTATGAAATATGATACATTTTAGTTTATAGGATTAAAAAAATGATTCCCCCCATGCTCCCGTTTTCT
>JAVQJG010131265.1:0-14411 GCA_036024015.1 Craterocephalus amniculus | reverse complement strand
CAAGCACACCTAAACCAACAGCTGGACCAACCACACCTAAACCAACAGCTGGACCGACCACACCTAAACCAACAGCTGGACCAAGCACACCTAAACCCACAGCTGGACCAACCACACCTAAACCAACAGCTGGACCGACCACACCTAAACCCACAGCTGGACCAACCACACCTAAACCAACAGCTGGACCAACCACACCTAAACCCACAGCTGGACCAACCACACCTAAACCAACAGCTGGACCAAGCACACCTAACCCATCCGCTGGACCGACCACACCTAAACCAACAGCTGGACCAACCACACCTAAACCATCTGGTCAACCAACCACACCTGAACCAACAGCTGGACCGACTTCACCTAACCCATCCGCTGGACCAACCACATCTGGTGGACCAACCACACCTAAACCAACAGCTGGACCAACCACGCCTGAACCTACAACCAAACCACCAAGTATGACGTTCTTCTTGATATTTTTTTGTTACATGTTGTGCAGGAGGTCATTCTTGTATTTCCTCTGTATGTGCACAGATCCCTGTCCTCCTAATGCCGAGTATATAGACTGTGGTCCAGCTTGTATCCCCACCTGTATGGCTCCCTCCTCCAACTGTTCCGGCTCATGTATAAGTGGCTGTTTCTGCAAACCGGGGTTTGTCTTCAAGGGACGACACTGTGTGCCGCTGGATAAATGTGGTTGTTTGGATGACCAGAATAACTATTATGAAGTAAGACGTCATGGAGGGTATTCTAGAAGAAATTACTTTGCTTTTGGAGGGAAATACCTTTCTATACCAGTTAGCTAACATTACTCCTTCTTCTCATTTTCCATTTTTCCATTTCAGCCTGGAGAGATTGTATTTGGAGATGGCTGTACGGAGCTGTGTCGCTGTGCAGGGAACTACACTTTGGAGTGTGTTGATAACTCCTGTGACCCCACTGAGGAGTGCAAAGAGGTTAATGGTGTTGCAGGCTGTTATCCTAAAGGTAATATTTCCATCAAATCTTAAAGCCATGAAAATTGTTCCTGAATTTTAGATTCTGAAGTACCTGGAGCTGAATAGATGGTCTGAACCTAAGTGGTGTGTTGTTATTGCACATTTGTGCCCAATAGGCCGGTTGTGAGAAAGAAAGCATCTTTTTCCAAATTGTGGTTTTAGGCTTAGTGGTCCTCCTTATCAAACTGGGACCATATATTTTGGGAACTTGGGTGTGTGCGTGAATTGGATTAGATGGAATTAAGAGTGTTGGACAGAACGATAAGACCGAGCATGATGTGCATGTGCCCAACATCCTCAGGAACAGCTGCACGAGATCCATGTCCTTTGAATATTAAGGTCAACACCTCTGGAACAGCTTATATCACCTTGGGAGGGATGGGAACATGAAGTCTGAGTGGACAATACTCACACCCTCCTTTGTAGAGATAGTTTCAAGGAACTGTGTTTAGAAATTTGTCTATGGCTGTAGTGATCTAAACCTCTGGACCTCCAAGTGGACACCACACTGAGGGAGGGTATCCAACACAAGAAGAAGGCGTTCCAGACTCTTTTGGCTCAGGACTCTTTTCGAGAAAGAAGATGCTGGCATCTTCAGAACTGAAGCAGAATCGAAAGTCCCTCTATCCTGAAGAGTTCGTTTAAACCTGTTCCAGTGATTTGCTCCCCCTGGAAGATATTTGCCTTTATTTGATATTGTGGGGTAGAGGAAAGAATACACTGAGTTTCTAAACCTAACTAACATGGTGGCCATGAACAAGGTACAACTGGAAGACTTAGGGGAAGCCTTGACTATTTCCCTGTCTGCAGAGCTTACTTCAGAAACTAAAGGCTTTGGACAATTTTGGACTGTTATGATTAACACTACTTTATGTAGTACCCATTTTCAAAAACAATGACCAGAAGGTGAGCTCTGTCTTTCTTAGTCTATCAAGCTCAAGTCCCTCAGACTCCCATGGACAGATTATTCAGGAATACTGAAAAGAACTCTCCTGACTGTCCAGTCTCTTCAGGCTATGCAACAGGGGATCCATTCTTCAGCCCTGAGAGACTGCTCTTGGGGGTCCTGGGGTTTGGCCATCTGATAGATGTGCCTCTTGAACTTGGAGAGGACTTTCAACCTTGTCCCCCAAATACCTCTATTGGAGTCATGCAAGAGTGAGTTAGAAAGGTATAAGGGAGTCTGTTACCACAAGTCCCCCATTTGTTTCATGACTGAAATGACTTTTTATCTGACACATAATCAAACTGTCAAGTGGGTGTTGTCAAGAATCCAAAGTCAGAGTCAGACTTTGTCCTGTTGGGTAGCAAAACCCAAAGAATGACAGAGATTATTTCAGAGATATTTCCATTCAAAGAGACAACCCTGCTGGTGTATGGATTCCACAGTTCAGTAGATTTTACAAGGCTATTTCATAGCTAGAGTTAATCAATGGTTTTATACAGAGGCAAACCCCTTGGCAAGGGCTAGACCAGATCTACAAGAGCATAAAGAAGGCAAGAAGAACCAACAACTGGTTCTTCCATCAACAATGACATCAGTCTCAGCTTTGCAGATCTGGCCACTCTGGCCTACATGGCATCAGGGAATGCCAGCTTCATGTGCAAGCGCACATTGATGTGGGGCTGAGCTTCCTCTGTGTGGCATGTGTGAAATATCAGGGGACCAGTGGAGCTACAACTATACTCCAACTACAACTGATGTGTATTTTCTCATTTCTTATAACATTAGGTACATCCACCTGCATTGCATCTGGTGATCCTCACTACACCACCTTCGACAAACGCAAATACAATTTCATGGGCAACTGTAGCTATCTGATGTCTGCACGCTGCAACGACACAAGTCTGCCATACTTTGAGGTCCACGCTGACAATGAAAACAGATATAACAGACCCACCATCTCCTATGTGAAGGCTGTACATGTTCATGTGCACATGCAGAAGATCTCCATCCTGAAAGGTGGTACTGTGCAGGTAACAGAGGAGGGCATGGACTAAAACAGTCATCACTCATCACCTTTCATTAATTAGTGATATTGTT
This sequence comes from Craterocephalus amniculus, assembly GCA_036024015.1. Lineage (NCBI taxonomy): Eukaryota > Metazoa > Chordata > Actinopteri > Atheriniformes > Atherinidae > Craterocephalus > Craterocephalus amniculus. The sequence goes on along the minus strand of JAVQJG010131265.1, from coordinate 11,369 downwards.
CTTTTATGGCAGAACTTTGAACATATTTTCTACACCTCCTTTTCCTGTGTAGGTGAATGGAACCAACACCAACCTACCAGTGACGGCAGCGCCCGGTGTTTCTGTGTTCAAGTCAGGAAAACATTACACTGTGTCCATGGCGTTTGGTGTGACTGTTCGCTATGACGGAAACCATTTCATGGATATCAAAGTGATCAAGGAGTGAGTGTGGACTACACTAGAGCTCCTTCTATCTTTTCTCTCTATTTTATCAGAGGACCTTCCTCAGGTCTTACCACACACAGACTGTTGTTAGGTGGAAGCTTTGGTTTATGACGTGCAAACAGTCTTGGTCTTCCACATAAGAAATGTCTGTGACTGAATATTTTCTCTGACCTACAGTACCTACGATAAACACTCTAACTGTGTTTGTGTATGATCTGCAGCTATCAGGATAAACTGTGTGGACTGTGTGGAGACTATAATGGGAATGCTAAGGATGATTTCCGTAAACCAGATGGAACCATGACAACCAACGCTAATGACTTTGGACACAGCTGGAATAGTGATCCTGAGTAAGAAACAGACACACAAGAACCAAAATATTTCTAAAAACAAACATAACACACAAGATGCTCTGACCAATGTGGACAGATTCGTTATTTCAGACTGTAATTAAGAGCATGAAGTGTAAGTTGGTAACTTCTGTGTTTGCAGGTGTAATAAGAAACCCAACAGCACTATCCCTGGATGTGATGATGAAGAGAAGGAACTGTATGAGAGCTCTGGGTACTGTGGCATCCTGCTGGACAAAAAGGGTCCGTTTGCTGTGTGCCACCGCAAAGTCAACCCCAATGTATGTCCATGTTCATTCACATGTAACTCTCCATTATTCCTCTTTCTATCTGGCACTGACAGGACCAGAGTTGTATCTGTTGAGTTTTATTGAGCTTGTTCCACCAAAACAAAACAAGTTGCTGCATAGTTCCCATAGCAATGCAGCAGGCAGAGGGAGGAATCTGACCGTGTGATCTGGAATTAGAGTCAGAACGAAGCCAGCACCTGAACAAACTGATTGTGTGTCTCCAGAATTACTTCAGAGACTGTTTGTTTGACCTGTGTGAGCTGGATGGAGCCAAACCCATCCTGTGTGAAGCCATCGAAGCCTACGTCAATGAGTGCCAGGACCGCGGGGTCATCATCGGATCCTGGAGGAATGAAACCTTTTGCCGTGAGTACTGGGTGGATGGATGTTGGGTGGAGAGAAAGAATGTGACACTTATACATGGATAATACATAAGTGATCACCACCTGATGGTGAGTTGGCTCAGAGGGAGGTTGCCGGTCAGGCCTGACAGGCCCAAACGCGGGAGCGTCAGAAGATGGGGAGCATCCAGTCTGAGCCGGCTATGTTCTGCGCCTCCATTGTTCCAGCAGCCACCTATTTTCCAGATTGACGTCTGACTTCAGCATCTTTTGTTCCCCCCAGCACTGAGCTGCCCCCCCAACAGCCACTATGAGCCCTGTGCAGACCCCTGTCAGGAGACGTGCTTTGGGAAGCCTCCATCCTGTGGTGGGCCCTGCTCGGAGGGCTGTGTGTGTGATCCTGGTTTCGTCCTGAGTGCTGGGAAGTGTGTGAGGAAGACTTCCTGTGGCTGCAAGCACACCAACGGCCAGTACTACGAGGTACGGAGTGTGTGTTATAGTCTGCAGTGTGTGTTAGAGTGTGCAGTATGTGTTATGTCCGTTTCCACTGAGCGATATGATACGGGCTGGTTCGGTCGGGTACGCTATTTTGAGGGTTTCCATTGTGGAACTGTCCCATTAAACCGACCCGTTCCATGCCATTTATGGACACCCTTCAGTTGTGGATCCATTGAATATAGTCTGGTATGGTTTTGGTGGAGCTAAAATACCCTATTTCTACTCAACGTTCAGTGGAAGCGCTTTTCTGAATGGGCTGGACCTTACAGGACTGTTCTGAACCCTTGCGGCCCGTGATGTACCCTTCACAGGAAATGAGGCATTAGAGTCTGCAGTGTGTGATAGTGTATTGTTTTTTATTCTACCATGTCTGACGCATTGTTTTTACTCTGGAGAGTTTTGTCCTGGTTGATGCAGAGATGCTTGGTCGAGTTTTCTCCCAGCTAAACCCAACAACCTGCCTTTTAGACCACATTTGCCTTTAAAAGATTTTATTATATCTTTGAGTCTGAGCTTTTAAACATAGTAAACGACTCTCTTCAGACGGGTGTCTTCCCTGCCACCTTTTAAAGAAAGGGCCTGTAGTGAGGCCCTTTCTGAGGAAGACTGGTTTAAATCCAATCATTCTTGATAAATATCAACCTGTATCCAACTTACCGATTACAAGGAATATGATTGCATGTTTTGAAAAAAGGATTTTAGAAACTACCAATCTGGTTGAGGACGAACCACAATACAGAGACGGCCCTTTTAAAGATCGTTTATGACCTGCCATAAATAGATGTGACTTAGACCCACAGAAAACTTTCTGTCCTGGTTTTCCTGGATCTTAGTGCTGCATTCGACACAGTAGACCATCAGATTTTATTACTCAGACTCAGAAGTATGGTAGGCCTCTAACATACTGTTCTTAAATGGTTTTATTTCTATCTCACAGATTAACAGTTTTTTGTAAGTATGGATAGATGCTCCTCAGAAACTTTGTGGGGTTCCACAAGGATCGGTTTTAGGCCCAATACTTTTTAATCTGTACATGTTGCCACTTGGTGACGTCAGGAGACACAGCGTTGCTTTTCACAGCTTTGCTGATGATACGCAGCTTTATGTCACCGTATCTCCTGATGACCAGTTAACACCTTTTAAATTGTATTTTATATATTTAAAGGCATGGATGGCAGAGATTTTTTTACAGCCCAACCAGGACAAGACAGAGGTTTTAGTCTTCGGTCGTGAAGACAAGAGAGAGATATTTTCACCAAAATTACAACATTTCAGTCCTTCTTGCTGTGTGAGGAATCACGCTGTTCTTTTTGACTCTGAGCTGAATTTTACTCCACACATTATAAATGCAACAAAAACATTGCCAGAGTCCGCCCATTTCTCTCTCTTGCCAGCACGGAGGTGCTGATGCTTTTATTTCTAGTAGATTAGATTACTGTAATGCCCTGCTCTCTTGGCTTCCCAGAAACGGTACTTCTGGGTTACAGCTACTCCAGAACTCAGCAGCACGAGTTCTGACGAGGACCAGGGGGCGGGAAGACATCACACCAGTTTTAAAATCGCTGCATTGGCTCCCCGTGCGTTTCAGGGTTAATTTTAAGATTCTTTTAGTGGTTTATACATACCTTAATGGTCTTGGACATTTTTTATTTACCTGACATGCTTTTACATTATGAACCCTCACGCTCCCTGAGGTCATCTGGCACTGGCCTGTTGGTCGCTCCTAAAGTCAGAACCAAAACTTACTGTGAGGCTTCTTTTCATTGTTACGGCCCCCGCCTGTGGAACGGCCTGCCTCAGGGTCACAGAGACTATAGATGTTTTTAAGAAGAGGCTAAAGATCCACCTTTAAGAAGTGTGTTTTTAATTACATGGATAGTATTGTGTGAAGGCCTGTTTTGCTTTATGTGTGTTTTCTTCATGTAAAGCACTTTGTGTTGCCTCGGCATAAAAGTGCCCTTTTTATAGACTGATTTGATTTAATTTAGAGTTTACCGTGTGTTAGGCTGACATGTGTGTCTGTGTGTGTTTGTATGATTGTGTGTGTGTTTCAGCCTGGAGAGGAGTTCTACGTGGAGGACTGCCAGCTCAAGTGTCGGTGTGATGCTCCGTTCGTCACCTGCTCTGCCTCCGACTGCCCTCCCATGCAGGAGTGTAAGCTCCAGGACGGAGAGCTGGGCTGTTATCCCACCAGTAAGTTCCCAGCAGCTGCAGCAGCAGAGCAGTCTGAGCTGAGCCCTGCTGTCTGACTGTAGCTCTGCGTCGTGTCTAACAGCGTAGCGTGATGGTAAAGCTGCGGTGGTCTACAGAAACCACATGTCAGGCGTAGCAGAAAGACTGGGAGCAGCTTCTGCAGTCGGTTGCTGAGTAGAGAACAAACATGTGAAGATGCTCCGTCTCTCTCAGGCTCTCAGGACTGTGTGGTCTCTGGAGATCCTCACTACAACACCTTTGACAAGAAGTTCTTCAGCTTCATGGGAACGTGCACCTACACGCTGGCCAGAACATGCAGGAACAGCACAGGTAGGCCGCTCAGACCAGGATCTGCTGCCTCCCAGTTGGGTGGGTCCAGTTCCTGCCCGGTTCTGATGCTAGCCGCTCCCTGTGCAGGTCCCTGGTTCTCTGTGGAGGGGAAGAACGAGGAGAGAGGATCTCCGGGCCTGTCCTACCTGAGGAAGCTCTACGTGACTGTGAACGGGATGACCGTGACCCTGATGAAGGCCAGGAGAACTCTGGTCAGTAGAAGACGTCTGCTCTTCCTCCTCCTCTTCCTCCCTGAGCTCAGCCTGGCTCCTTGTTAGCTGGGATGTGTTCATGGTCTCAGCCTCTCCTCCGTCTCCCCCTCCATCATGCAGGTGAACGGGGTGCGTGTAGCCCTCCCACACTCCCCCTCCCCCCTGGTGTCCCTCAGCCTGGCCGGGCAGTACGTCACCCTGCAGACCCCCTTTGGCCTGCGGGTCCGTTGGGATGGAAACCATCACGCCCAGATCTCCGTTCCCAGGTTGGTGCAGAAGGAAAAGCTGGACGACAGGAGCTTGTAGAAGCTGAGACGTGAGCTGCTGTGTGGTGGGTTGGATCCATCATCCCTCTGCATGCTGATATGGATCCTTCCAGCTGCTGAGTTCATGACACCACAAGTGTTTCCTGTCTGCACGTGCTGCAGAGACTCTGATTAACTCTGCAGCCAGATGTGATCATCTGAAGATAATCTGCAGCAGAGATTAATATTTCAGATGCAAACTCTGCTGGTGGCCAGAGACCCACCATCTCTGATTGGTCACATCGGCAGCCAGAGCACTCTGGTGCCTCCCTCTGAGGAGGAAATGAAGAACTTTCTAGAATGAATGTGGCCATGTCTTTGTTCCTGCAGCTCCTACCACGACCAGATGTGTGGCCTCTGTGGCGACTACGATGGAAACCCAAACAATGACTTCACCAAACCAGACGGCACCCTGGTGGGAAACGTCAATGACTTTGGAAACAGCTGGCAGACGGAGGAGGACGAGGATGAATCGTGAGTTCAGAAAACATTCAGGTTGTTGTTGTTGTGCATTCACACGAGAAGTGATAGATGCATCTCGTGATGCACGGGCCATACACACACACACGGCACTGGACAGCTAACAGCCAACTCATAAGGGGAAACCAAGGAAATTAGAGCAATTAAAGACAGTTGCTGAGAATTTGACTGATTGAGAAGCTGGAGGGCAGGTAAACTGGGAATGAGTTTTACCAGTTTCCTCTGGTAAACACCAGTAAGCATCAGGCTGTGCAAACCGTTTACTGTGTGCCAGACACACTTTGTCCCCAGTCAGTCGGACGACACCAGATTATTTTCCGTCTGTTTGCACGAGTCCATCGTAGAACTATTAAAGAGTTCGCTGGTTCCCACTGTGTTGATCGGCTCTCTTCTTCCACCACGTTTGTGAGCACACTGATAGGAGTCATAGCTAAAAGGGAAGCTAGCAGAACTAGCTAAAAGTGGTAGTTAGCAGACATAGCTAACATTGATAGCTAACAGAGACATAGCTACATAGCTAGCAGTAATTCCCTCCTCTGGGGTCGTCTGTGTGACACTTCTGAGTCACGTTTACCTGTTCCTCAGGTGTACCACAGGAACCAACCCCGACCCGGACTGTGACCCCAACCTGGAGGCCGAGGTCGTAAAACCAGACAAGTGTGGAAAACTCAGAGACCCTGCCGGACCCTTCAGGTGAGGGAAAACCTTCGTCTGTGCAGCGAGTTGTGATCCAGCTCGTTCAGGACCGACCAGATCTAGATCCAGATCCAGATCCAGATGTGAGTCCTGGTCCAGGTTTTGATCTTCCCGCTGAGAACTGACTTTACTTTACCATCAGTATTCCAGTTTCCGAAGCTTCAGAATTCCCGTCTACATGCGCGAGCAGACCGAGCTCCTCCTGTTTACATGATAGTCGGAATCAGCTGGAATATCTCGACCCAAACCGCGTGGCACGGAGAAAGTCATGACATAGATGTGCACCAGCTTCTCCCTGTATCCATGGCAACATCAATAACAGAGGTCATAGAATAAACCATCCAGGATGGAGAGAAGTTGCATTTGCTCGAGCATTTCTCAGAAAGTTTTCTGGGAGGTGGTTGTCAGGGTAAATGTTGGTTTACCATCTAAAAGACCTCTCGGATGGAGCAGCAGAAGATGATTTAATGTTCCTTTCAGTGGAGAAGTTCCCACACATGAGCAGATATTGGAGCTGGAAAAGGAGGAACTAGCGGTGATATCTGTGTTTCTGTCCGTGTGCAGCCTGGTTATTGCTGACATAATAAGCTTATGTCTGCATGTAAACAGTCATTGTTTTTTCATGTGATGTCACCAGACACAAACATGTCGAGGGAACTGAAATACCACACTTCCTGTTTGTCTGCTGTGACTCAGACACACCAACCACATCAGAGTCGACTTCCTGTTGTGCTCCGGTGTCTGAGGCATGTGTGTGTGCTTCAGAAGACACGCTGACGATTGACAAATGGCTACATTTACATGATGTTTCTTCATTCAGAATTAATGATTCTGAATTAATTAATTCAGAATTAAAATCTTCGCCTTCGGGTTTAGATGGAAAACACGTTTTCATAATTCCACTTTAAATCCGGGGGCTGGAAAGGGCTCTAATTGGTTGTATGGTGGAAGTGAAGGGCTCTGATTGGTTGTATGGTGGAAGGGAAGGGCTCTGATTGGTTGTATGGTGGAAGGGAAGGGCTCTGATTGGTTGGATGGTGGAAGGGAAGGGCTCTGATTGGTTGGATGGTGGAAGTGACGTACCGTACGTACGTCTACCGGAAGTTAAAAACTCTCCTTCCTATTTCGTTTCTTTCCATCAACAACATGAAAAAACGTCGTAATAAGAAGCATTTTTGGCTCGATGTGGATTCTAGTTATGAAGCAGCAGCATGCTACGTCACTTTCATGTGAACAGTTCCTTTTGGCAGAGATATAAACATTAGACCAGGGGCCTGTACCACGAAGCCGGATTTTCTCTTATCAAGGTAACTTCAGGGTTAACCCGGGGTTTTCCGTCCTACAATGCTGGTTCACTTCTGATCGGGGTATATCACCCCGGTAACCCCGGTAGCTGGACGCCTAACGTGGTCTGGACCAGGTTAATTTAGATTTTAGACATTAAAATATTGCATCTATCATTGATGCAATATTTTAATGAGGAAATAAAACCTCACTGACCACTTTCAAGTTAAGTTTTAGTTTCTGTACTTGACTTGTTCCCAAGTCCGTTAAACTCCACCAGGGTTGCATCTGAAATAACGAGGTTAATAATAATTCTCACACAGAACTTTTATGGAACAACTTCTCGCGTTGTCACAGAATAAATATTTAAACATAAAAGCAGTGACGTCATGAACTAGAAGCAGTCAGAGAACGCAGACCTCACCACCTTAATTTATTTACTGCCAGTTAATGTGGGTGTTATTTTTAATTTAACTCCACTGAAGGTGAAATTCCCCCGATTTCCCCCAGAATATATATTTTTTAATACTTGGATGCAGATTATATCCGGATCACTCCAAAAATATAACCACTTCTTTCTTATTCAGTTTCTGAAACTTAAAATTTCATTGAAATCTGCCCATAAATTTATTTATGTTGATAACAGTCAGAAAGAATAAACATAAAGGAAAAGGAGGAAGCTGTCCGAAACTGTGGTAAAGTGATCAGGGTGCTGTACGTTTATATTGTCCGATAAAATAATAATGAGGCCTAATCTGAAAAACCTAATCATCAATACAGTCTGAAATTCCTGCTGACTGAATCTGAAGCAGTAACAACAGTGTTGTTTTGGCCTCTTAATGTGTTTAAATTCTTTATGTTTAGGAGGAATAATTGTCTGCGCTTTAAGCATGCCCCGCAGCCTGCAGGGAATCCCCTCGCTGATTGGTCAGACGCTGCAGTCTCCGCCCCTTTTATGTGAACGCGCACTGATCCAGACAGGGAAACTCCGGGTTGAGTTGCCGAGTTGACAACCAGCTTCGAGGTACCATAAAGCAAGATGGCGGATGTCTGGTTAAGTCAACCCAGGTAACAGAGAGAAATCCCAGGTATGTGAACCCAGCTTTGTAGTACAGGCCCCAGGTGGACGCAGTAGTTTGACTATCAACTAATGGTCTCCAAAAACAGACATCTGTTTGTTAACAGATATTGCAGCATAAAAACAACCTGCATCCATGTCATAGTTTTTATGCAAAAAGAGTTTTAATTAAAAGATTTTTTATTTAGTCTGATGTTAATTTCATCACTTAAAGATGGAGGATGTGAAGGAAACTGCTAAAATAAAGTTACCCATCGATAGAAAAAGCCTGACTGATAACTAATGTCAGTCTATAAAACATTTATCATATGTTGCTGATTTGAAAATTTACTCTCCAGAAAACAGAAAATTCAGTCGTCATTAGGGGTGGGAGACAAAATTCATCCACAAAAATATCAGGGGTTTTTCGATTCCTGATTCTTTTATTTTTATATTGATTTTTTGTTGAAATTGTTCTTAAAAAAAGTTTTTATTTTTTTACATTTTGTACTTGTCTTATAACAAGTAGAATGACTGTCTCACCATTGTGTTGTGTTTTCCTAATTTATATGCCCCAAAAAAATAAACTAATTTAGCAAAAAGAATGTTTGCAAAAAAATATTTAATAGAAATTACTGTTTTCTAACAAAAACTAGTCCATGCCCAACTAAAAATATCAAAAATTCGGAATTTCAATCTTATTGGCACCCAAAAAAAAGAATGAATTTGGGAGAAAATGTCCCGTCCGGCCCCAGTTGTCATGCTGATTCCTGACTCAGTCTGCAGCTCTTTGGGGAATTATTTAGCATTTTTCTACATAGATTCTACACAGTCCTAAGTTTCATGTCACTTTTAGTTGTCAACTGTTTTTTAAAAGTTTAAATTGATAATACTCTGTGATTTACTTGATATTTTTACTCAGCAGGTGCAGCTTCGATGGAAGAAAGACGAACAGCAGACTTCCCTCAGGAAGGTGATCAGAGAGGTGAGAGGTTTTTACAGTACGTCCTGGCTTCCAGGCTAGATTAGGATTGAACTGGAATCAGATTACTTCCTGGACCAGATGCAGGCGGATCAGACTCCGTTAGTTTGCGTTATGCTTTGTTTTTGGAACAGAAATATCAGCTGCTTTCTTCAAATTGTTTTCTCAGACCTCACATGAGATGATCATCCAGTGCCTGTCCAGGGTGGCAACACATCCTTTTCATGGTACGTCCTCAGACTTTGTCCACCATAATGTAGCTCTGAGCATGTCCTGAATCCTGAATCCATCAGTTCAGAACACTGTTTTATTTCTTGTCCTGGTCCAAGTTTCCCATCTGCTTCTCTTTGTTGCTTCCTGTTAAGATGGAGCTGTTTTCATGCCTGAAGGTTATTATTTGACTGAATTCTACAACCTATATCTATAGAATAGATCAATTACTACCCACCTCACCTAGTGACAGTCCCAGTCAGCTGCCACTTTACTATCCTTGCCTCCAACGTTGGCATCACTGGTGTACTCAGTTGTAAGTCGCTTGGGATAAACGCCTCTGCTAAATAACTGGATAGCATAGCATAGCATAGCATAGTATAGCATAACATAGCATAGCATAGCAAAGCAAAGCATAGTATAGCAAAGCATAGTATAGCATAGTATAGCATACTATAGCATAGCATAGCAAGTAACTTGAAAGTAATTGTTTATAAAGTCAGAATTATACTGTTTATTGGGGAGCAGTTTCACAAGATAGAGATAGAAAATAATGAGAAGGGACGACTTTAATCAGGAACAAGAAGCACCTCAACACAGTGTCTCTGAACAGAAAAACAAAATAAAAGCGTGACATGAAACATTTAGTTAGATAGTTATAGAAACCAGTGAACAGCTGACATCTTCTGATCACTCAGAGGATAAAAGCTTGTCCATGTTTTATCCTATCTTCGTGTTGTCATTGGCAGTCATGTCTGTTCGCTGTATGGCCCAGTTTGTTGGCAGAGAGGTGAAGTACAGGTGAGTGTTTTCTAATTCTTACATTTCTTCTCCAAACGACTGACTTGTGGTTACAAAGTAAGAACTGTAAGAAGAGCAAACTGTTTCAGAATAATCTTGTTTTTCCTTAGCTTAGCTATTTATTAATAATTCAAACAAAGTTGTTGTGATGAATGAAATCCTGGCCATATTTCACAGGTTGAACATTTTATTATAAGATCACTCTCTCTGATGATTATTCCCTTTAATGTATCCTGAATATGTTCATATTTGACAAATAATATAACATTAATAATAGCATCTTGGCTATAAGTGTCATTATAGCCAACCTTGTCTTGATAGAGAAATATTTCTGGTTCAAAAGTGAAAAATAAATTTTGAAAGGTGAAATATCCAGATGTTAACACAGATATACACTCAGTGTCCACTTTATCAGGTCCACCTTATAACACTGGGACACACACTCTTTTTCCTTCAGCTCTACCTTATTTCTTGATGCTACACATCCATGATGAGAATCTCCCGTTCCATCATGATGATGAGAATCTCCCGTTCCACCATGATGAGAATCTCCCGTTCCACCATGATGAGAATCTCCCGTTCCACCATGATGGGAATCTCCCGTTCCACCATGATGAGAATCTCCCGTTCCATCATGATGAGAATCTCCCGTTCCATCATGATGAGAATCTCCCGTTCCACCACATCCATTCATATTCCACTCGGAATCAGGAACGTAGTCTGTCTGACCAGGATAACTGCCGCTATCTGCCTTCCTTGAGATGTCATATGGAAAATTCTGTTCAGTAGCATGTAGGTGAGCTTCAACACAGTTTTAGACTTCCTGCTTCCCTTCCCACAGGTTCCTGTATTCCTCCAGACAATCGGTGTGAAACAGCCAAAGCTGACATTGTCATGCTGGTGGATGGATCTTCCAGTGTGTCACTGAAGGACTTTAGAAACATTCAGGTGTTTTTTGCTGCCTTCATCAACGTCTTCAACATTGGTCCAGACAAAGTCCAGATCGGTAACATCTGATTATATATATATATATATATATATATATATATATATATATATATATATATATATATATATATAATTTTTTATTTATAACACTGGTGATTGTGTTGTGGTGGTGTGTGTTTGTGTTTTTT
>JAVQJG010131264.1:0-14359 GCA_036024015.1 Craterocephalus amniculus | reverse complement strand
TAGTTAGCATGATTTCAGAGAGTTGCTTATCCTGAAAGTGATTTTTTAGGGGGGCGAGGTTTGAAATTTTGCTATATCATCTTAATTTACTCTTCACCAGCAACACATATTCAGATTCTTACACTTCTCCATAAATCTCACAAGTTTTAATTAATGAATCAGGAATGTTTATTTTAACTTTATTTTATCTGAAACAAAATAACTCGGCTCACTCTCTAGGGAACTTTCTAGTCATCAGGGTAGACAGCTGCTTTTATTCCTCGCATCCTTACCGTTGGTGTCAGTTAGCGCTTTCCCTCATAATATAAAAGGTCTGCACTGTGTGTTGTGCTTGAAGTTGGTGCTGCTGGTAGCAATGTCATGATATTACCACAGGGGCACTGAAATGACCCAACTCACCCATTTTTCTCTGTTTTATTCAGACTGCTGCAATCCGCCAGCATGCCAGCTGTCTCAAAACTAATCGTGTCGGGAGCGGCAGATCATGTGTGGAATAACAGGATGTGGGTAGCTATTTCACATTTTGGGGTGCTTGTTTAAGAATCCACTTTCTGCATTTGATGTGGGATTATAAACAGTCATGCTCAGTTATTCAAACCCTCCTATCAAAGAAGGGAAAAAAAGCCTGAAATAAGCTGGAAATGACAAAAGTAATAATAAAGGCTATAACAAATTTTATTTTTATAAAAATCTGGACATGTCTTAAAAAGCCCAAAAAAACACGATAAACTATTATTTTGTTGAACAATCCTTTGAGCCAATTGCTGAAAGTGTATTTTCAGTAGCTAACCGTAAGGTCAGTTTCCACCGGGTGCGTGTCTCATCGAGGGTCCCTGCTAAATTTTTGTGTCAGGTCTATTTTTGACAGACCATGCTTCCAGATGACAACAATCCCAGCAGTTCAAATAGAGCCAGACAGGAAATCAGACAGGACCAGTTTAAAAAATCCAGCATATTTAAAACTACAATCTCTCCACAGGTTGATGGGAAAAGCAGGTCCTTCTCCTTCCCTCTTCACCTTCTCCAAAAGACTAAATCAGGCTTTTTGTTTACTTTCAGCCTCTATATCCACAGTCTTTATTGCATGAACTGACAAATTACATGTAATCTTGCAACTCTATGGCTATTTCCTGAACTTGCCTCGTTGACAGACTCCTGCACCTGTTAACAGGTGTTTTGGCCTACAGATCATCAGCAAAGTGTTCTCATTGTCCAGGAATATTTTGTTTAACCCCCCCCCCAAAAAAACAAACAAACAACTGAATTAAAAAACAATGTCTTATTTCACTAGATTAAATATTTTTAAGTACTTTTTCCGTGTCCAGTTATTTGAGTAACTATTGTTATTTTTTTCTCTTTTCTTTACTGAAAGGTGATGAACCATTTTGAGAAGGACTGTAACCGATCTACAGCACCGCTGGTCCTTTTATCTGGTAATATTTCACATTTTCCATGCATCTAGTTTTTACTCGCCTACATTTTTTTCGTTTAGCGAAACATTTTATCTGATGAAATTTTTTTCTTTTCACACTTGAACATGAGAAGGGAAGGACTGCTGTCATGTATAAACTGAGCTGAGGAGCTTGAATTGAGTCTGAAAGGCTACAAGTCTTTTTATTTCACAGGATACAGACACAAAGACGCAATACGCGCTTTCTGATTTTACCACAGAAGCCTGTGAAGGTGCACAATACCTGAAAACGCTTTAAAACTCTGCTGCAGAGCTCCTGCTTCACTCAAAAGTTTTTTTGCCTATCTTGTCTCCCAAAAAATTAATAACCCAGATTTGGTTTTGTGGTAATCTGACAGATATCTGTAGATCAAAAAATGCTTCACCATTTTGTAATATAATAGGGTGAAAATAAAAATGGGTTTAAAGGAGAAAGAGAAAACATTTTGCATTGATGTGCAGCACCGTCCTTCATAACTGGAAGAGCTGAGCAGTTTCACTGCTGGTAGTAAAAGCACCCTTTCTTTTAATTTCTCATCTCCAGCCCTCCTCTTTCTAATATTACCATTCTGTTTCTTCCTTCCTCTAATTGTAATGTCTCCCGCTCCTTTTCTCTCTTTCCCCCTCTCTCTGCTGGCTGGTGACAGACGGCCTAATAGGATTTAATAAGCCCCATTTGCATGTCAGCCTTTTAGATTTTCTGTAAGAAAGAAAGGTGATGGGAGGGATAGGGGGTGGATGGGGGAGGAGGAAAGGAGGGATAGTGCAAAAGAGGAGAAAAAAGGAAAGAACAGAGAGAGGAAGCATGACGATACACGATTGGTTTGAAGACTTTTTTTCATGAGGTTTAAAGTATTGACATACTGGCTTTCTTATTAAAATAACACTAGGCATTTGTTCTCGTCTATTATGATTTATTAATTATATTATTCTACATCAGCAGATGGCTCATTTCACTGTGGTAATGACGATTCTTTATGATCTCTGTGTTAAAGGTGGAAAAATGCTAAATTCAATGAGAACCTGCAGCTTTGTGTCACTGCAAAGTGGCTTTTGTGCTTTTTTATTGGATTTAGTCATTTAGCAAAAGTAAAGAACAAAGTACAACAAAGTCAAGATTATCAAAAACGGATCACATGATGATTCGCTCGGTATTACTTGACAAACAAATGTCATCATGTTGGGAGAGCTTATTGTTCTCACCGAAGTCCAATGGGCAATTGACATTTTTTCAATTACTTCGACTCGTCAGAGCTTTTGTTCAGATGCTGGAAACGACCCCTTTTCCACCACGTGTTTCTTATTTAGGCATTTTAAGACCAGAAGAAGTCAGTTATGGCGTTTAGTTTGCTGAAATACTAACAGACTGCTTAGACAACACTACTGAATATTGGCAGATTTTCACACTTACCGGCTTCTGCCTCCGTCTTGCATCCTTATTCTTAAATTTCACTCTTGTCTCATCTTTTGCTTTGTCACTTTCTTTATGGTCTTTTTGTGGTTCTTTGCAGAATCTGTATATTCAGAACAACCAGTGTGTTAGTGGACGGAAAATCTTGGGACGCAGGAATGCACATAATAAATATCCTTATGCCATCATAATGAGGCGTAAATGCAGCGTTTTAAGGTCGGTAAGATACGTTTTGCTTTAAAGCTTTCCATCTTGCTTAGTATCAGTTTTCATACTGTAACCTTTTAGTGCTTTGAAAAATTAATCTAATGTGGCCCCTGTTCATCCCGCTGACTGTTTTAAACTCTGTTTTGTTATTGAGGGGTTTAAATCATCACTTTTGCCAGAAGGGGTTGTATTTGGACAGAAAGGTGAAGTTGACTTGAGAAATTCTTAAACTGACTAAGAAATGTCTGAGGCCTAATATACATTCAATGATGGATGAAACATTTGTGGGGAAATTTGATTGACTTGGTATTTCAGGCTCTTTATGGACATTCACAGAGAAGTTGTCTATTTTTCAAATTTCTTCAGTCACTACATACTCAGATTAAATTATAACCCCCCCCCCCTTTAAAAAAGTCATATTAATCATATTGACAGTGTATTGGTTACTTTGGCCGTGATGCAGATAGAAATACAAACCACAAAATGTGTTTTCATGTGTGTGACTTAGACCATCGTTCTCTAAGGATTATAAAAGGTCCAGCCAAAAAGCATAAGTATGCACATCTCCACACACACACGGTAATCCCCATGTTGGTAGCTGATGTTTATTGCCGTGTAATAGGATCAGGATGAGGCAGCGTGAGTATCAGAGCAAACATCTCTCTCTCCGTCTCACACACACACACACACACACTGATCAAACATAGCCCAGGAAAGACTGTGATCCAAGAGAGATGAGAGGGCTAATCCTTTTAGCCCTCTAAGAAGACTCTCCTCCTCTTCTCCCTTTCTCTTTTAGGCTCGCTTCCTCAGTCATTCGTTGTCTTTGACTATCTGCCGTCGTCTTTTTTCCTCTCTTTTTGCTTGACAACATTGTTTTCCTCTCTGCTACTTCTCCCGACAAGGACAGGGCTCGGGAAGGAGGGAGAGAGCTGACAGAGCTAAATATACGTACCAGTGAGCGTATCTGTGCATGAAGAGGTGATTGATCTGCTTGGTTTGTTGAGAGATTAGGCCTGATAAATCCTCCTTAAAACCAAACCAACCTCCTCCTACTCTCTGCATCCATCTCTCTGGGAACGCTCCTTCAGGTCTATACACTGCAGATCACCACATACTAAAAATTTTTAGCTGGAGATGTTGAGCCAGGGTTTGGGCTGAGATATAAAGCTGTTTAAGCAGAGAAGACTCTCAGCTGCTGTGCGTTGCTTGATTTGCCCTCAGGGATCTGTCATGCGCCTGCTTCCCATTTGGTCTCTTTTAAAAGATTTGGCTGTGAAAATGTTGTCCTTGAAGTTTGGGCTTTTCTTTTTAATGTGGAAACTGGAGGAATAGCTTTTGGACCAACTGTTGCAAATGTTGAGTTAAGGCAGATTCTGCACGGCTTTCTCACCTAAAATGTTTTCACAACGGCATTTTGTTGATCTTCGTTCACACCATCACAGAAAGCTCTCACATGAGCCATCACATTCAAACTCAACTTTATTATAGAGAACTTTGTATCAAAAAACTATTATGGGCAGTGAGATTTTTAATACCAACTAGTGTTCATTATTTTCTTATATATGCACATGTAGCTGGGCAAGATCAATCAGTTGTGTAACTCCTAGGGCTGGGTTTAATTCATCGATCAATTCAAGAATAAATCATTAATCAATTCGTAAAATGCCAAAATCGATTTTTGAAAGAAAGCTTAGTTTTTATTTGGTCATTCCTTTTTACTGTATTCTGTTTAACATGTAACACTGGTAATTTTCACAAATAAATCTTACAGTTATGTGTGTGACATGCTAGTGCTGGAGATTTTTTAATGAAAACTTGAATATTAAATGTATATAAAATACACATTGTTGAAAGATTGCTTCAGTGTTTCATAAACATAGCCATCTGCGAATGTCTAATATTCAAGAAATATTTATGTGACGTGAATATCTGGAAATAAATCGCTATTGAATCGAAATCGAATCGATTTTTGCTCCCTTGAAACGAATCGATTCAGGAAATCAGATCCTTTTTTTTTTACACAGGTGAAAGAGAATCGCGGTGCAGCATGGGACGTACATGGAAGCAAACATAAAATAGTTTCTATTCTTGAGCACATTTAGGAAGAATTGTATAAAAACAAATCATTTGCTATGAAGTGTTTACCACGTGGGATTGTGGTAGAAGTGGGTTAAACAACTCTCACATGTGCATCATACCGTTTTAATGCGCATTGCTGCGCCTCGTGGTGTTACAGACCCCACGTCTTGCATTAAAACTGGATAATGTATGGGTCCATCATCATAAACAAGTTCAATAACACACAACCACCATACTTTTTTTTCTATTGGCTTGTAAATACGGTGCAGAGTTATTGAGAATCACAGTGGTACCCTGGGAAATGACAAAGAGAAATCCCATGTGTGTCATATTCTGCCCACCTTCGTGTGGCGCATACTGAAACTGCACAGCGTGTGCGGCCCTTTAAGCTGCTGCTGTGTCTGACCAAAACTTCTCTGCCACTCCTGCTGTCATGACTTTTCATTTCATGAGAATTTAGCAAAAAACAAGACTTTTTTAAAAGTCTGTTTACTTCCCTGCATGGACTCATTGGTCATTTTTTTTTGAAGGGAGTATAAGACGGAGGACCGCTGTGAGTGAATGAATAAAACAGTTGCTGGGTCATTTTCCCCATTTTCTGGTGTCATTTAAAAAGTCCTCAAACTACAGCTTTCATGCTTTTCTGCACGAAACACTTCAATATCTTTGTAACAAAATCTTATTTAAAAACATTTAATCAACTAAAGGTTCAGATTTTTTTGACGTCTTCCTTTGTTACAACAAGGTAACCCACAAAGTCTTTGCTCATTTCAGTAGCCGTATATTTGAGAAAATGACGATGCATATTACATTTATGGCTTCCTGTTAATTGGAGGATGGGCAAACAGAAAATGCATGCGACTGTGTGCTTGTCTTCAAACAGAGCTGTGAGTACTTAATGAATTTATTTTGCTCTGATTGAACATTAATTAAAACCAGCTCAAACAGATAGCCGCCTACAGGGAACCGCCGGCAACACACTGACAGATTACAGCTTGAAAGCAGGCGGAAAGGAGGGAGGACGGTGGAGAGCTGGAGCTATCTGATGCACTTCATACAACCATGTCATGGAATATACAGTGGTGGAAAAAGTTTTCGGACGCCCCATGCATTTTGTAAAAAATCTCATCCATTACAGTCCATTTTCTCTCAGCACCTTTGAAACAAGGACATTGTACCAAACCTCTGTACAATATAAGCAAAAATAGAATAAAACAAGAAATTATAAAAAAAAAAAATACATGTTCAAAATAGTGCATTTAGAATCACTTTTAGGTCTTCAAATACAATTTCGTTTTTACAGCCACAGCAAAAATATGCAACAAAACCTTGAAAAAAGCCATTAAAATTCTTTAATTTGAAAATATTTGTGATTGTGTACATTTTTAAGGGTGTTGGAAAACTTTTTTCCACCACTGTAACACAGCAGCCTCAACCCAGCCACTGGCCCAGACTAAGTTAGCTGGGACAATAATAAAGGAATCATTTTATGGCTGATTGACATTCAAACTATATTGACATGGAGCAGATCGAACGGATCGAACGTCCAGTCTGAACGGAAACGTTACGTAAACCTGCCCACTGATCTGATCAGCCTGGATCAAAAAGAAATTTAAATTTGATCGCGATTGGCTCAGCAGGAATGTTACGTGTGCAGTCATTTCTGTGGTGAAATCTGTTTCTATAAGCGGACAAAATGAGTTCAGGGAACATTTAAACAATGGCGGCAACAAAACAGAACTGTGGTGGATATGAGAGTTTAGGATTACTGAGCATTTCAATCATCAAAAGGTTCAAATTTTAAAAATAGAAAAACCTTCGTTGGTGTGAAAAGCTTTTCCATCTTATTAAATTTGTCCGTCATGTAAATACAAAACCTATCAGGTCACTTTATCCAGCATCCATGTAAACATGTCTGCTGGAATCTCTAATCAGATTTATTTCAATTGGATTGATGAAAAATCTGCATGTATATCAGGCCACTGAAGGTTTTTACAAAGCAGACAAATCCTAAGATGAGTCTACTTGAGTTGACGTCTGTGATTATTTCTAAGAAATAAAATAAGCACCACAGACTTCAGTGTTTTTTATTCCCTGGTCCTCATTCCACAATTTGTTTACTCTCGATAATCATCTGCTTTAAGCAAAAGACTGTTATCCTTGGAAAATTGATAAATTGCCATGTGTTTTTCTGTAAAGCTCAAGTTTTAGTTGCTTTCTTTTACTTTGTATATTACAAGTGCTTTACATAAAACATTAAAAGCATAAAAAAGTTAACTGTTTAGAGTTTTGGCTTGCTAAACAAACCAAGTGGCACAGTGATTTATGTCTCCCTGCTTTACACAATGATAATTTGGTTAATTAACATTAATAATGATAAAAACACTAATGTTATCAAGATTTTTTTAATAATCTTGAATGCTGGTCATGTGAGATGTACAGTAAATCTATGGAAGAGATGTTTAATGCCTATTAAGCTGTTAATGTGACATGACTGAACAAAAGTATTTGATTAATCTATAAGACAGCTGGGAAATGAACAAATGCCAGTGAACGATTACCTACCGTCCCCGAGGGAACGTCTGCAGCACAAAAGGCAGAGTGAAATGAAGCACATTGTGTCTTTATAGACAACAGACCCATCAATAATGACAGTTATGGTATTAAAGGAATTCATCAGCAGCCTCAAAAATATTTTTCCCTCTCTCATTTCTATAGAAATTCCACAGTTTGGCATAGTTTCACTGCAGCAGAAAAAAAAGGAGAACTTTCAGATTTTGTCCAGGTAATTCTTTCTGTTCAAGCAGTCAATAATACTGAATACTGTTAACAGCAATAAACTACGGAATAAAAAACGGCATTTAAGCTGCATATTGTAGAAATCTTACTCACTAATCGCACACTGGTGTGAGGACAAGAACCTCACCCTCAACACGGACAAGACCAAGAGATGATAATGGGCATGGTAAGGTGAGGACCCTCATTAGCCACTGTTCATCTGCAAGCTGGAAGTGGAGAGCTTTGATGATGAGGGGGTCCACATCAGCAAGGACCTCACCTGGACACTAAACGCCACACACTCTGCACTTTCTGCAGAGGATGAGGAAATTTGGTTTGTCACCGAAGATCCTAAAAAATGTCTATGTTGAGTCCACCATGACCAGCTGCATCACCGCCAGCTGTGGTACCGACCACAGACGTCTACAGAGAGCAGCGAAGACGGCATCCATGATCACCAGGACTCCCCTGGCCTCTCAGCAGAGCTTCTACCATCATCATCACCCCACCCACCCACAACATGGACTGTTAGCTCTCCTCCCCTCAGGCAGGAGATGCAGGAGTCTGAAATGCAGGCAACCAGACTCAAACTCTTTCCCTCTTTCATCAGAGTTCTTAAGAGCTGACAGGAGTCTGTGCAGCGGCCTGCACATCAGCACAGGACTGCAACACTGTTTTCCTCTGACTCTTATTTATGTTATTCATCTCACTACCTCTATGACAGTTCTTTACTTTGATATATACAGGTAATGTATCTTTAGGGACTAGATATTATTTTTTACTGAAAAATATCTTTGCAATAGCCTTTTTATATGACCCTTTCTGGTTAAAACATCTTTTGATGAGCAGACTGACACCTCAGCGGTTCAGCCCCTGTGCATCTATAAGCCTGTATCTTATTTTCCTGAAACTAATAAATGGCAAACGATTGCAAGCATAAGACTCTCACGTTGGCTGCTTTTTATCTACAAATGTCTTCTCGGTTTGCTTCCTGCTTATTTATGCTCACTTCTCTGCAGGAAAAGCAGCCATTATGGTCTGTGTTATCAGGACATAATTTTACTGCAGGTTCCCAAAGTTTGAAATGAACTGGGGAAAAAGGCTCTTGCAGCCTGGAATAACATGCAAAATAAGATGAAACTGTCATGTCTAATAACTTTTGGACAATTTGTTAATTTTAAAGGACAGAGAGACAAAACTGCAACTGCTAAAGTGCTTTTTCCAGACTGAATTGTGAAACCAGTGACTGTGGTTTGATTGTATGTGCTATGTCTATGTTTTATGTAGTTGGTTTTTATGGTGTTGATTTTATGCTGCTGTGTTTTTCATTTCTGGTTAAATAAAGATTACTACTATAATCGAGATGCATTTTCTGGATAAAAGTTGTAAATGAAAAAAAGTAAATGTTGCAAAGGTTAATTTGCTGGAGAAGATGCTGGAGTGTGATGATGACATGATGTAAGCCGGAGAAAGTGCTGTTTTCCAGTGAATGCTGCACTAACCCAGCAGGGCCTTCTAAGAAATACAGCTTTCCTGCTTTACATTTATAGGACTTAATTAACTGTTTTCTAAAATTATTTCCTCTACCTTTCGTCTCAACTACATAGAGTCTGTTTAATTACCTATTTGCTCAATTTAATTCTTATTCTCATCTTTTATGCCATTTAGTGTGGCCGCAGAAGTAGGAATTTCATTTTACACGGGAACCTGTGTCCTAACTGTACAAATAAGAAAAAAGCTTTGAAATGAATTGAGATATTTTAAGTGTAGACGCCCTGCAGCAAATGAGGTGTATTCTTATCGGAGGAGTGGAGGAAATGTGTCAACAGGTCCTGCTCCCTCATGCAGACGGTGATGTTAAAGTCTAACTGACGTACATTTAAATAAGTCCTAATTAGAGCACGGCTGGTAATAATTGGGCAGGCGGTCTGAGTACTAATTAGCGTATGGAGGGGAAAAAATCCATTTTGTGTGTGTGTGCCACCATGTGAATGATTGATCTCTACAGGGGGGCTGATGAAGCCCATATTTTCAAGAAGCAGAGAGAGGGATTGAGAGTGGAGTATAGAGAGAGAGAAAGGAGTTAACCTCCATTCTGGTGTTACGGCGTATGGTTTGCGGGCGGATCTGGCTGCGTGGAGACGACTGGGACTGACGGCAGGTGCTTGTTTTGTGTTTGAGAGCTGAACTTATTCCTAACAAGACTATTTGATTCTGTAGCCTCTCTTTTAGCAGGCTGTCTTCCCCTCACACGCTCCCCTTTTTTCTTTGCCTGTCTGCCTCTCATTGTTTCGGCTGAGAGGCGTCTAGAAAGCAACAAAAGGATTTCCCACCTGCTGCAGAGACACACAAGCAGCAAATTCAAATGACTTTTTGTCCTCTTGGTCTCCCCCTGCTGTTGTCTGTACAATGTTTACCGCAGCTTTTTTTGACCTAGTGACCTGCCTGTACAAAGTTCCTCTGCATTCAGTAACAAAATATCGCTTTAATATTCACCTTATACTCAACCAGTGATGCATTAGTTTGTAACGAGAAACCCTGTTGTGTATACAGAAATATGACTTTGTAGGAGTTTTTCTTTTTACCAAGTTATATAGAAATGTACAGGATAAATATCTTAATTTTCTTAATAATTACGTCCTGATTATAGCCAAAATCTGGATTTCTTTACATTTTCATTTCTGTTAGTGGATCTGTGCTGAAGTTACTGGGATGGATAAGATGCGTTTCATCAACTCGTCTAAGAGTAAGATGGTACAAATCATGAAATTTTATTTAAAAATACACCCACAAAAATACATTTTAATGGCATATTAATATATTGTCTAACAAAAAACAAATCAACTCAAATGAGAGGCCTCTCAACTGTAAATGAAAATTAGGACCATTGGATTGACCCATCTATGCACACTTCCTTTTAGAAACTACAACTTGTTGGGTTTTTAAGGCTCTCCCTTTTCTGTTTGGATCAGATTTACAACAGATTAAACTTTTAGTATTTTGAGCCGTAAACTTAGTGGGAAGGTGAAGCACAGCATCCGAGGTGGCCCCACAACTGCAGTGATTTCGCTGATCAAACCTTTGAACTTGAAATTGTTGCCTCCTGGCTCTAGTCCCAGCAGGATTCGTAACTCTAACAGATTTGTAAGTGAAAATTACTTCCAATACTAATTAATGGCACAGCAGCGCCAATCTGAAATTGGCTGTCTGGGTTGAACATGCCAGCTGTACAGCTGTTGGTCTCTAATTGGAGGTTTATTAATTAAATATCCAATGGATTAGAGGAATTATGGGCAATTGTCCCTTAACAACCCTTAATGAGGTCTTGATTAGTGTCTTCAGCCATATCCTGTGGCTAAAATGATCCTTCAATTAGTGATGGAAAGCTCATGAAGAGAGTGTGTTGCATGATGGACAGCAGGGATGAGGTTTTAATGCTGTCACTTCAACAGAAGAGAAAAAAGGAAAGTTTCAAGGGAACATTGGGTCAGAAGAAGCCCTCAGTTGAGATACAGGGAATGTAGACTCTGGGTTGGTTGTATTTAGTTATGGAGGCATTTTTTGGCAGGTTTAAGCCAAAAAACAGTCACAAAAACAATAAAAAAAACGCTGAGCAAGCAATTATGCTGCTACTGGTTTACCTTTTTTCACATGAATACAAAAAGGTGTTGACATGCATGCTTGTCTGTAACATGACGTGTGTGTTGGAATCCATATTTCATGACGGTGACGGGGAGATGTCCCTGTCCTCTGCTGCCTCGACAGACAGATGATGGTTGTGGATCGGCCGTCACATGTCCACACATACACAGGGTGTGTGCAGATAGGGAGGTGGCTGACATTTGTGGTGCCTTGGGTGAGGACATGGCCTTTTCTCCTTATTTCATGTGGCCAATCAGCCAGACTGAAAGGAGAAAGAATGATAAGGCCTTTTGTTTGGCCTGACAATGTTCCACTGATACTGCCATGGGAGACTATTTAGTGTGTGTGTGCATGTGTGTGTGTTGGGTTCACCCCATCTTTTATGGCAGGGAACCCTTCAGAAATCATTACAGGAGGACATATTACTATCAGAGCCACTGTGTTAGTCACACACACCTGATCAGAGGTGATACACAGTTTAACACGATGCTATAGAATATTATAATTTCTTATGGAGCCAGAAACCAAAACCTCAATCGCTGATGAAATGATCTCAACAACAATTTTTTCTTCATCTGCACATTTTGGTGTGCCGTTCTTTTTACAATAACCACATTGTTTACCTGCAACATCAGTTCTGAAATCATTTGGTTTCCGTTTTAAGTTTTAGGGTAATTTATGACCATTGTTCGACGTTAAAGAAGTACGACTCTCTGCAGCAAGTAAAAATCAGTCCAATAATGACTATTGTCAGTTGCTCTGGCCCTTTCTCTCCTACTTTTCTTCCTTTCCTCTGATATTTTCATGCCTCTTTGATTAATCAACACTGCACATTAAAAAGGGCCTTTGTTTATATCCAGTTGCTGGCCTGTGCTGCAGTGCATGAAGCAAAACTCGGCTGCAACCCAAAGTTTCTCCACCTGGGGGTGCTAATGTGCACCAGTGGTTTAAGAATGTAGATAATAAATTCACGATGTTATACATTGATTTTATTATACACTATGACTTTAAAAGGTTTGACAGAAAACAACATGCTGTTAAACTGTTACTATTCATTCATTTATTTACAATAAAGGATGTTGAACTTGAAAGCTTATTGAATTTAAAGCAGTGGTGTGTCTTATTTGCTTTTCACAATGGCAAACCATGCGCCTCTGAAAACTGTGAGGTGTCACTCTTGAGTACAAGCGAGATGTTGGTAGTTGACCAGCGATGCTCAGACACCATGCTAGCTTAATGCCGTCCCATATGAGCCGGGAATATCTTAAATTCTCACCACTAAATGGTTTTCAGATAGTGTCAGCTGGGAATAAGGGGGGGATGAACTCATTTAAGATGATATCATTCCCAAAAAGGAGCAGGAGCCAAATGCAAAAGGATCGGTAATTTCGTCAAATTGCCAGCACTTTGAGGTCGCGCCGTCAGCTGCCGAAGATCTTAAAGAAGTGGAGTAATATATGAAACCATCTTCATAATGTATCAAAATTGAATGGCTGGAATGCCACTTTAGGTAGTGGTGATGTAATTGGTACTCAAATCTTAATATCATATCTTGAGCTGGGCTTTTAAAAGGATCTATTGTAAGATCTTGCCTTGATCTGTTTCCCTATCCCCACCCCCTCTTTGTCCCCTCCCTTCCCACACACACACACACACACACACACACCCATCCGTTAATGCATTCAAGTCATCATTTCATCTTGGAATTCCCAAGCATATGGGGACACCATAAGCTGTAATGATCCTCTGTAAATAGCTGGTTGGACTACTAACTTGTGTAAATAGTGCAGGCAGAGACTAATGCACTGACTTGTAATGGGGGGGAATTACCTGAATATTAGAGTTAGACCCTCCAAGAGAGGGAGAGTGAGGAGCTGAAAGGAAGTAGGGTGGTTAATGATGTGAGGATGCTGAGGAGGAATGTAACTTTAGCAGTTTTTGTTCTGTGATTTTAAACTTTTTTTCCTCATTGACTAAACCTAAAGAAAGCGGTTTATCTTCTGAGATGAATGTTCGGGGTAATAATTCTTCTTGTTTAAGCTTGTTTAAGCTCTTCTCGCCAGATTATGGCAGTTTTATGCCCAAGTACTTTGGTTATTTTGTTGTGACAACAGTTATACCTTTGCTGAATATGTTTTCAGTGTTTGTGCTTTCTGTAGTATCGTTGTATGAATTTTATTCTAATGCCGTTGATTCAGAATACTTTAACTTAATGGCTTTAAAGGTCTGTGCTTGTGGCTCCTCTGCAGCATCCTGAAGCTGCAGGGCAATGGGATGGAAAAAATATTTTGCTTTATGGCATCACGTCACATGACAACACCTGCATATAAACACATCAGTCACTACTGGAGTGATTTCTGGTCTGATAAAGCAAAATAATATTACCAAGAGGAGAAAGCAAAGAACAGCGAGAGAAACGGAAATGGCAAGAGATGAGACAGAAGTCAACAGTGGAATGACTTTTACTGGTTAAATGTTCAGTAGTGGTACGAAAATACGAATAAATGTTTCTTAACGAGTAGTTGAGATAAAAGTTAATGATAAAGTAATGATAGTAAAATGATCAATTTCTGAAAAAGTAAAGGGATAAAAGAAACTTTGGTATTACATACCCAAACTAACTGGTAGAGACGGTTCAGGCAGGTTTATTCTAGGGATGGGAACGACACGTTTTATGGACTGTCGATTGTCGTGACCCTCATGTCGACTTTTTGTCGAATTGTCGGACGTTTTTTTTTTTTTTTTTTTTTTTAAGCAGCGCCAATGCCTCGGGTGGAAAATATACTACA